>JAPMOB010246051.1:0-66052 GCA_029875015.1 Lepomis gibbosus | reverse complement strand
GATAGATAGATAGATAGATAGATAGATAGATAGATAGATAGATAGATAGATAGATAGATAGATAGATAGATAGATAAAGTTTTAAAAATGAAAAAAAATTAATTACATTCCATGAAAAAAATATTTTGACACTTAACAAGCCCCAGGAAACATGTCAGGAAACATTATACTACACTACTACTTATTTTGCCACACAGCCCTTTGGAGGAAATGTAGTCCTGCAACAAATCTTAAAGGTCACGTCTCAATGTTACATGATGCTGCTCAGCACATCAATCCTCCAACACTGACCACAGCGAAAGATGCCTGGGAACAAGACCTTGATGTGACTTCTCCCTGACACTCACTTAGGATGCATGGGGATGGGATTATTGATCACATTCACTCCTCATTTATTTGCATTCATCACCGCTTTGAAAGTGACACACTGTGTCTTTTTTTACATGAGGGAAGAAAATGGCTGACATTTATTCCACTTCTGATGCCAGCTTCCCTAGATGTCACCAGTTACCAGCCCACAGTGGGCCATATGTTCTGGTCATGCATCTAATTAAAACATTTTTGGGGACATTTAGAGTGTTCTCAAACAGCTGTAACAAAACAATACACCCAAATCGGCTTTGGTAATAATTTCCCTTCAACTGACCATAGAATTTCCTCATATCAGCTGAATGCTGTAGCATTTGGTTCTTAGCTCAACAATTAATCCTCATTCTATGAATTTTTGATATATAAAAGGTTCCACTGCAAAATGGAAGGCTTGTTCTGTCTTTCAAATATATGAACAGGCTTTATGTTAAACTAAACATGGTGATTCAGCAATTGTGTGACTGCAATGTATGTTTATTTTATTTTATTCTTCGTCTTTGTATTATTAATAATCTTTTGTCAAATTGGGATATATAAATACATTCAGGGGCAAATTCCCGAAAAATGGATTGCAGCTTCTGATAGCACCATGAATTCCGCATCCCTTGCGACTGCAAAAGTCCGTCAACGTCAACGCCCACTGGAAGCGTCTTGGAAGCGTTTAGAAGCGTTTCAGCAGCGGAGCGTGTAGCCTGCCCCACGTTACTGACTAATTGTCTTGTTTTTGTGTTTCTACTGCCTTCTCCACAGCTCTCTGTGACCCTGTTTTGTTCCATCATCTAGACAGCTGCATGTCACACAGGGAGCATTTCAGAGCATTTGGGCCCGCATGATTTTGCTGACATGGTTAAATTTTGTTGATTTGGATTTGTGCTTGCGTTTTGTGCTTCTGCAATGATGAAGTAAGCTACGTAGTTAAATGGTTTCTTTTTTTGTCTGTTTTTTTTGTTGTTCATGATCAGGACTCTGCACAGGGTTATTTATTTTGAAATTTCACTGGATTCTGCCGTTCTGTGAAAGAATTCCTGTTAGGTTCGATCTGCTCTGTGCTGCTTAAGATGGCTTTGTCAAAAAAATGACTAACTACATATTCTCTGTGAAGAGCTGCATCTGGTGGACTTAACAAGCATTCATTAGAATGGCCGTGATTAGCTCCGGCAACCGCGGTGCAGCCGTAACACCACGCAGGCTGATCTAGTGGACTTTGTGGGTTTTACCTTGTTTTGCAGTTTTTGAATATACAGTAGGTATTGTACTGGTTGTGCCACCTCCGCTGCCATGATTACTGGAAAGTCTGGGTGTGACATCTCTAAATGCGTTTCAGTTACCACAAACTATATGACTTACCCATTTTATTTTTGTCTTATTTGTAAATTTTTTGTCGCAAAATCTGCACTGCCATTTTGACCTCACTGTGGCGGACACTGTGTCGCACATTTGTTTGGGCTAGAAACTCAACTTTGCATACGATGGCGATCATCTGCGAAATGATGCAACATAAAAAAAATTGAGCTTTCTCACTGCACTTGAGTTCAGTCCACGTATGAAATTAAATGTATAACAAACTGATACATAAGAATCAAGTCATGTGTTCAGTTGGTCACTGCACTTACAGTTGTATGTCTAAACTGTCACATTGACTTGCTCAACTTAGTGGCAGGACATTCCATTTGCTTGTCTGCCTACAACGGCACACAGCATTTTCTCTAAGCGAAATTCCACGCTGACAGTTCCACTGATGACCTCCGATCACAGAAACTGAGAAGAGGGTGGGGGGGAGGTGGTGAACTGACACACAGTGACGGGGAGACAGAAGGCTCTCAGAGTGACCAGCCAGGCGTGGGCCCCTACCATCAGTCACCACAAGTGTCACTTTCAGCAGGGACTCTGTCATGGCGTCTGCTCTCCATGTGAATGGGTACATATGGATTGGATGGTATGTATGTAGTGCTGGTGACAAGGATGTATTCATGCATACAAGGAGGTATATTAAGGTAGACACGTTTTCTGCATGTCAGTCCTATAAGCAGTTATAGGATCGTAACAGCCTATAAAGCGGGCTCTCTGTTGTCTGAGTACCTTTGGTTTCAGCCCAAAAATGGGATTGAGCTTGCCTGTCAACCAGCTTACGAATTTAACAAAAGAATGTTTCCACAAGTCGCATTTCCAGAGCAAAACCGGTAATTATTTGCACTTTCAGAGCCAGAGGAGCGCTGCTTTTGTTATTCAGATTCGCAGCAATTGTAATAAATACTGTAGCGCCAAAAGAATGAAGAATAATTTTGTCAGTGGCCTACAAATTGTTTTGTCACCATCCGGAATAGAAGTGATCTGCTGGTAATGCATTTCTAATTAAGTTTGCAGTCTATTTTCTGAGGCTTTTTGCGTGAACTTGGCAGCCACTTTAATCAAATCCCCAGCAGCTGTTGACCTAGTGCTGTGGCACTCTGGCTGACAACCTCTGACAGATGCTAATTTGTTGTGTTTTGTTCCCTGCAAACAGCGTCACCTGGAGGCATGATTGACACTGTGGCTTATCAATCCGCCTGTCAACAGAGGCAGCGCTTAATTGTGAAGTGTTTTTTTCTCTAGTGGGAAGGTTGAAAAATAATGGATGTGCTGTATGTATGTAATCTATAGCGTATATTAATCAATTTAACAACAAGATCACGTAAACAGTTACTCTTTTCTGTGCATCACAGTGTCACTGCTTGGTAGAAAGAAAGAAAGCCCGCAATTTAGGCAAAAGACAGTCAAACACACATTTGCTGCTACATCTTTACTTGGTTTGGTATGACTAGTAGCTAATGGTGGCCACCATTCTAGGACCGGCCAAAAAATGTCGGCTTTGACTTTGGATGCCCTTTTGTCTCATTAAAATGAATGAGGGGACCGTGTTTTTAATCATAGTTCCAATATTGATCTGAACATGGCTTAATATTCAATACAAAAGTGTAAAAGCGTTGATTTTGACCTGAATGACTAAAACTAGATTAAAACTACAAGAGTTCTTGCTGACACCTAACAACATATTGGCTAATGGGGTTACCAGCTGTATGCAAAATTAATTCAAAATAACATTTCCTGTCATAACAGAGGATATTTTAAGCACAAAACAAGTCTGCCAACGGATGCAGGAACACGTGCATCTAACAATCAGACCAATATGAAACCGTACAGTGAATTAACAGCAAATGCACCGTGTGCTGTGACACTTTGATATTTAATATTTAAAAGGAACATGACTCTGGTGATAGTATAGGCTATTATTACCAGCAATATATACTTTATAAAAAATGCATTCATTGCATATGTTTTATGCCTTTTTATAAAAACTCATGTATTAACTGAAAAATACATGGCATCAGCAAAAAAAGACCTGTAATTTGTTAAGTATTCTTTTGGCTCTGGGCAAGTTAAAAAATATATGTGTTTCAAAAAATAAACAGCGCCAGGAAGCCTGTGCTGTGCTTTGTGCAATGAAATTTTCATGTCAGAGTCACTGGTTAAACAGTGTCCAATGTTTTTGTTTGAGGAAAGCAGGTCATCCGCAGCTGAGATAAAGTCACTTTTATGTCTCTTGTGGGGTAGAGGTGTAGAAATGTTAAGCAAGGTGTGCCTAAATGATGAATTACTATAAATGTATGCTCTGAGTCCACTAGTTTTGGTCATGTGGTGTTACACAATCATCTCTTTTAACCTCAGGGTAGGTCAGAGGTTCTGTATGCAGACGGCTGGATTGCAACTTGAATGCACTCAACATCTGCATGGTGTCGCCATTAGAACAAAGGGAGGAACCCAGTCTTTTTCTTACAGTTCATATTTCCATAAACATGATAATTCCATGCAAACACATGTGGTATAAATGATAGCATGCAGACAAGAGGACTGCACAGTTGTACACAGTGCACATTTATAGAAGCTGCCTGACCAGCTGCACATTGTGCATCGCAGGCACTGCTTTATGGCCATAAGCAGAATTTTTTTAGCATGCAAGCATTTTCCTTTTTGTGTGAAATTATCCCCTCAAGATTGCTTCTAATTTAAAGCCACTATCTGGGTGCATAAATCCAGGCTGTATTCACTTAGATTCTTAAAGAGTTGAGCAAAACCTGGTAATGTAAGCATTTTCCTTTCCTTCCATGGCCATAACCATAATTTAAACAAGTGTATTTTTGAGGACTACACCATACATCCACCTGAGAAAATACATGTAAATGTAGTAGGTTGGAAATTCTACATGTTTAGTTTTAGGTAAACAGACTCCTCATTTTTTGTTATAATTGATCTATCCTAATACACTAACTCATAACATAAAGGTAATGCACTTACTGGTCAGTAAATGGTGCTCTGGTACCACTGTGGATCAACTGGGGAGGCTGCAGCTACAAGTTTCGCTCATGCGCAGCTCAGAAATAAACGGGCTCTGGCTTGAGCAAGACGCTAACTTTGGTCATCTCTCCATTAATCCACAGGCTATACAGTGCTCCCTAGCCTGTGTAACCTTTGCTGCCGGTCCAGATTACCCCTAGGTCTGGTGCCAGTAACATAAATCTCATATTTTTAGTATTACGCCATACTGTCCATCATTGGCTTGCACTTCCAAACAAGAGTGTCAGAGTCATCAAAACATAGAAACATATTTTAGGACAACAGTGATTTAAAGCAGTAGGACAAATCAAATTAAAATGCATCAGAAAGTTGAATAAGGTTGTTGGATGGTGGATACAGATTATTCCACCATTTTTAACCATTTCTTATGCATTACCAGTGGGGGAACAAATATTGAGATCCTCTATTTCAGTAAAAGTAGAAATACCATAGTGTAAAAAAGTATTTTCATCAATATATACTTAAGTATAAGTATAAGGCGTCAAAGAACACATACTCAGCATTTTAAAGTTGTTTCTAGTGGTTGAACTTATTTTAACATTAAACCCATGGGTGAATTAAACCATACAAATGCATTATCTTTTAGAAGATGATCATGTGTTTTATATGTAAACTTGACATTAAAAAGTAACTAGTAACTACGGAGAAGCTGTCACATTTAAAATTTATAAGACATGAAAGTACAATATTTTCCTCTTAAATGTAATGAAGTAACATAAAACCGAAGATATCAGATACATATTAAGTGAGACCATGTGACTTTGAGAAGAAATAACACCTGGTTCCGCTTACTTATAAAAACTTTAATCCCCATGAAATACAACACTCTTCCTTAATTCAATGCACTATGGGATTTTGCTGGTGTAGGCCATACTTTGGTCCAGTATGACCATTAGCTCATGGCTGCTTAGCCAGTGTTAGAAACTGATATTACAGAGAAAATTCATGGGCTTAATGGCTTTTCTCTACTTGTGTAATACTAGACTTCAGTGTTTTTTAGCATGAATTTTCCTGTAATGCGTTTTTTTCTGTTGTGGCCACAGTGGAATTGTGCGGGGCGGCTATGGCTGAGTGGGTCGTCCACTAATCAGAAGATTGGTGGTTTAAACCCAGACTCCGCTAGACTGCATGTTGAAATGGCAAGATAATGCACAGTATAGTTAGTATACCACAGATTGAATGTGTATTAATGTGTTACCTTTACCCTCCGCCATCAATGAATGAATGTGATGTAGTGTAGAAGTGTTTTGAGTGGCCGGAAAGACTATAAAGGCGCTATACAAATACATTGTCTTGCACTGACATATGGTAGTACCTTAGAAATGTACTTTAGTACAGTTGAGTAATTGTATTTAGATACTTTCCACCACTGGATAAAACCACTTTCAGGATGAGAGGGATTTAACAGACCATGCCATCACTACCGTGTCTCATACTGTATCTAAACTCCTGTAAATGAAGAACAGTCGTTCACTGATTACCTTGTGCGGTGTAAGTGTCAGTTCATTAATATTGTGGGATCTGTAATCTAATTAGCTAGTGTTTCCATTCTCCACTGTTATAATGCAACTTTATTGTCTGTGTCAATTATTATAAATTAATAACATGAGAGTCATTTTCAGTCGTGTCTAACTCACATCACTGTAAGTTAGATCCTGTGCTAACTAAATTATTTGCCGCACATAAGTGTGCACAGAGGAAGAGTTAAGTACTGGGCTGTAATTGAAAACATAGTGTGTGTGCGTGTGTGTGTGTGCGTGCGTGTGTGTGTGTTCGTGTGTGTTCGTGTGCGCGCGTAGCCTGGATCTAATATGGACGATGAAAGTCTAAACTGTGGGTTTTGTGACGATGCTTTGACTTCTTGAATTCCATACAGGACAGTCAACAACAACTAGTAGGGTATTTAACAGAAGTGAGCAGTATACAGTAGCTGCTATTAAGGGATTAAGAGATTGTGGTGAGAACTTCAATTATGCATGGTACTTTAATAACAAAAAACATAATTATAGCGCTTTTACACTTCACCTTTGATCCTCCATTGACTCTTTCTCTTTACTCCCTTACAATGCTCTCTCACCTTTGCTGGATTTCACCCTGCTCTTAGTAGCTAAAGGGGAAAACAGCTTTTATTAAAAGGTGATTATTATCTAATCAACAAAACAGCTGTAATCTCATAGAAAGAAAACAGGATAGAGCAATGGAGAGATATTGATACGTCATAAATCCGTGCTACTTTAGTGTCAAGCAGCACAAAATTAAGTATTTCAATACAGGTTTCCCACTGACCAGGTACAGTATTTCCAATCAGTTTACACCTCTAGCTAATGGTGCAAGCAAATTAACTGCACACCCATTACATTAGGCTTAATCCTGTCATGAGAGCACTGATTGCAAAGCAGCAGGTGCCATTAGGCTTCTAAGTATTGTGCTGCTTAAATTAAACCCCATACATATAAATACTGCTCTGAAGAATACGTCATATATGCTGTGTCCACACCACAGGCTCGTCTCCAAACATGTCTCATTGTCTGGTGGCATGTTTCGTATTTGTTTTAGGATGTCACGCGTACCTGACTCCAACACAAACTGACAGGCAAGCAGAAAAGACGCATGCGTGCACACAGTAACAATAACAACAACAACAAAAAAAAGTGTCACAATCATTTGGGTTGATTGCGCTTCTCCCATTTGTCATTCAGGGAAATCTCCCTGAATGTCAATCAGCTCGGCTGATTTGGCTTCTCTTTCTGCTTTTGCCCATTTGTGCTACTTGCTAATGGCGGCACCACAGAGCTGAAGAAGTACCAAAGGCCTGACGACTGCCTCATAATTATAATCCACGTTTGATTATAGCAACAATGACAAATGTGATCAAAAATTCTATGTCAGAATTGCGAGAATTTCCACTGCAGTTTGATAAAGGACACCAATCAGAGTACTTCCTCTTGAACTTCAAAGACCCCCTGCAAAGGAGTTTCATTTGCTGTGCAAAAGTAGTTATTAACCTCAGAACAGTCCGGCTTCAGATTGCACCCACTTGACTTAACAGACTTTAAACTTGATGCCGCTGGTTATGATGTGTGCTATAATAACTGCCTACAAACATTTCCTCCCTACCCAATCCACCTTCCATCAGGAAATTACCACCTAAAGTAGCAATTCCGGGATGTTGCTGATTTTTATATCCGAGAAGAGGAGATGCAATTAGCGCTTTTATGTTTTTCTCTCTATAGTGGTTGGGGCCTGTCAGCATGTACTGTATATGAAAAGCACAGTTCAAAATGCAGCAGGGAGGAAGTAAGAGCTTGGAAACACAATGCAAACTCTTAGTCAGCTCAGCTTTTTTTTGTCCCCAAATTGTGTCCTTTAGATACAACAGACCTGCAGGTATTTTTTTTAGAAAACCCTTAAACTACTGAAAAGTTTAAAAGGACCCACTATTACTGAATTCCAAAACAGCAACAAAAGTTGCTACTGATTGAGATCTCCTACTCGCCTACGGGGAAAATGCAGCTATATAGAATTGAACAATATATAAAGGTTTCACCAGGCTCGTCTTCTTCATGTTAGAAGTTAGAAGTACATACACATATCCACTGGAACAAAATATATGCCCATAAACCCATTCACCTCCACATTCTCTTGCCTCACTCTTTTAAGGGTACACTACTTCCAACCATGGCAATGAACATTGGCATTGGGCCTAAGCTGTCCAATGTGTATATAATTCCCAATTTACCAATTGGCCAACAACAACCATGTTATACAGGACAGTGGCTTTAGGATTCTACGCCTTCTAATGGAATTAGTGGAGTCGCTTGGGGAGACGCTTTCAAGAAGAACTGGACTTTAAAACACAAATTTACCAATGACCAGCTCACCTTGGTGGGGGACAGTCTGTGTGCTGGCTCTACATCCATGCAAAACCATGAACTAATATTATTGGTTATTTGTGAGGTTTTGTATGTTCTTGCATTTGAGACACAAATGGCCAGCCATCTAAAGTATTAACCAGTGGTGCATTCAGGATAGATGCTATTCAAAGCAAAGAACCCAACCTGACATCTTCTATTGGGGGGAAATTTGCTCACAGCAATTTCATGAATTGATCTAAAGAGGAAACTCATGCCATTTAGAAGAACTTCTCATGCTATGTCTAGATACTTTGTGATCACGGCCCCCATTTTTCTGGACTATTATGGACCTTTGAAAAATAAATACAACTAGTTCCGGATGGCAATTAGATGAAAATGTGAAAAGCAAGACCATCTAAATAAACTGCATCTGGCTGCAAAATAAGGATGACAAAATATTGACTGTTCATGGTGATCTCTCACGGAGCAACATTCATAGTTAGAATATGTCAAATATAACTCCACACTAAATCTGAAGTGCCCTCTTGATCACTGCCTCGTGTTCCAACTTTCATTTGCTCTCAATGAGTCGATA
The DNA here is from genome assembly GCA_029875015.1 of Lepomis gibbosus. Taxonomy (NCBI): domain Eukaryota; kingdom Metazoa; phylum Chordata; class Actinopteri; order Centrarchiformes; family Centrarchidae; genus Lepomis; species Lepomis gibbosus. The sequence continues at coordinate 56,842 of JAPMOB010246051.1, read as the reverse complement.
AAGAGAAGCAATAATCCTCTCAGGCCATCTGAAGAGGCCCTCTCATTATAGGTGATTATGGCACTGGAGGGCTTTTGTCATCATCCCAGTACTTTCCTCATCAGCGGCCCAAGTCTAAATATGTTATTTAACCAAATGACTACTGATGTTTCATTCATGTATCAAATGCAACTGCAACACATTTAAAGTTGTCGGACTGGGGCTGGGAATATAAAACTCATTTGTTTGCCAAAAATATTCAGAACCATCTCGTACTTAAGGCAGCCTAAAGCAAGTCGTCAGTGAATGAAATTAAAAGAATATACATGTATTATGTGTGTTTCTTTTTAAGTAACCCATTTTCTCAAAGGCATTGGTATAGAGATACAAGATGCCACCACAGAGATTAAAAATGTGTACTTTTCTGATAATCGGGCGTTTGTTTCCCTTCATTTGTTTAACTAGATAAGAGGCAAAAGTGCCCATGTGTCCTAGACCTATGACAATGCAACAAAAGAAATGATTCACTAAATGGAAATCAACATTTTTACATTTCCACCTAATACTACTATCTAACAATTCAACCAGTAATTTTTGAAAGTATACAATTAATTGGGTAAAAAAAAGTCATATGTGCACATATGAATTATTTCATCCTCAAAATTGTGACTCACAAATAACTCGCAAATGTCAGACTGGCTACATGGGGTCTTCACAGAAAATATCCTTCAAATTAAATGTAGGCAGTTACCTTTTGCTTTTTTGTATCCCTTTTTCTTTTCTTTTTTTAATCTTTCAGTTGTTGCACCTAAGAACACTTACTTAATGCACTGCTTGCTTGGCTACAGTACAACAAGAGCATTAGTACTTTATAGGTGCTGGAAAAGAAGGGTGATGTAAAAGAAATAAATAAAAAACAGCAGTAAACACATACCGTGCTGCACTTGCACTGTGTTGTGGGATAACGAAAGAGAATCGCTGAATAAAAATATGCAATTAAACAGACTGGAAAAAGAACCACGACAGAGGATGCAAAGGATTTTAAGTGCAGAAGCCAGAAAAGTGTGAAAAAATGTTCAATAGGTGTAAGACAATTAGATAACAGCAAAACCCAAGTGCACTCAGTCTGATCTGCTGTGTATAGTTTGTAAAAAAAATTACATGAATTTCACTAAGAAATGTGAAAAAAAGAAGGATATGTACAGGTTATGTATATTGACAAATTTTAGATGTAATTGTAGAAAAGCACTGGCCCAAACATGGTTACAGAGATCAGGACGAGTAAGCAGGGCGAAGCCATTCATCCACTCTCTCTCCGCCTGCGCTTGAGAGTCTGGATCAATATATGGGAGAGCTGCATCAGGCAAAACTAATTGTGGAGGTGGAGGAGGTCAGGCAGTTCACCTATTCTTTAAAGTGCTTTAAAATGTCCAGTGAGCGCTCTGTACAGAGGGGAGACCCCTCCAAAAACACAATGTACCAAATGACTGTTTGATTGCCTGTCTGCTGTGTCAGTAAAAAAAACATAAAAGGATAGCAGAAGGCTTCAGTTGTAGAAGCCAAAATGATTTAGAAGTTATTTGACTCTTTTACAGCAGGTGGTGGCTCAGTGGTTAGGACTGTCACCTCACAGGAACCGGGCTCACTGGTGGCGCTTTCTATGGGGAATTTGATTGCTCTCCCTGGACTCCTTTCTGTCCTTTCTGTCAAAGTCGGATTGATTGGAAACTGTGGGGGCAAAATGTGAGTGTCTAGGATGACTTCCTCCTAACGTATGCTGGAGCGGACTCAAGACCCTGTTTCAGCAGGGATTTATACTGCAAAAGCAAGATGTTGAATGGCAAGATGAGCTCCCCATGTGTGACCTCTGCAGAAAAGCTTCAAATAGTACAGCTGTGTCCACGAGGGAAAAACAGAACACAAAGTGACTTGAGTAAGGTGCTGGGTCACCATGATCCACCAAAAGAGCTTCAGTACTCCTTGACACAGATTCTACAAATATCTAGAGCTCTATACTGGAGGACAAACTACCAAAATATATTCCATCCTTTTGTCTTGATGATGGTAGAGACCAGGGTGCTTCTCAATCTGTCTGCTTCCAGTCCTCTATCTCTATTTCTTGTCCCTTGACCCAAGTCAAAGTACTCAAAGTACAAAATCAACCTAAAGATTTATTTAGAACATTTATAGCAACATTTTTATTGCTCCATCACATCAATTATGTTCTTTCTGTAACAAACATATTTGAGTTGTCATTTGTGTGATGACCTGACCCCTCAACAGATCTATAATCAGTATTGCATCATCAAGCATCACCAGGTGCCAGCTTCAGGCTCAACGCTTAACTGTGATAGAAATTTTAATTACCTGCTTCCATTAACAGGAAACAGATCACAAAAAACATCACCTTCAGACTGCAAATAGACTTTATCTATAATGGCTAATTGTCAGTAGATATACAGAAATGGGAATTTCCTGTATGGGTCCTATGATACACCATATGGATAAAAGTATTGGGACACATACACATTACTTTTATGACATCCCATTCTAAATCCATAGGCATTACTATAGAGTTGATCCAGCAACAGCTTGCACTGTTCTGAGAAATCTTTCTACAAGAACTTGGAGTGTGTCTGTGAGAATATCTGCCAGTTCACCAAGAACAGCATTTGTGAGGTCAGACACTGATGTTGGATGAGAGGGCCTGGCATGCATCTCTGTTCTAGTTCCTTCCAAAGGTGTTTTAAAGGGTTGAGGTCAGGGCTGTGTGGCAGTCCAGTTTTTCTAAACTAAACTGGAACATTTCATGATGGAGCTGGCTCTGTGGACGGTGGCATTGTCATATTGAAACAGGAAAAAGCCAAACCCAAATTTTGGGAAAAACTGTTGTCTAAAATTGACAACACCATGAAAAAACAGCCCCTACCAAGAGTATTAGGACAGGGGTGTCCCAATACCTTTGTCCATTTAGTGTAGATTTGGCCTAATTTAGCTTAATGCATAAACTGTGGTTGGTTTGTGTTACATCACCAGCAACAAAGGATTGGGTACAATTTTTCAGCTCCCAATGTTCAATAAACAAACATTATCAATATCTTTGAACCTTGCAATACAGTTGATAAAGGTCATTTGCTGGAATCACACATTCAACATGAGATGCACATTAATAGCATTTCATACTAACCAATAGAACACTGGTTCTCAAAGGGGTCCTTGGGGTCCCCAACTAAAAGGGGATTAATTTATTTAATAGTTATAGATCCATCCATACGTAATACAATGACAGCACGAATGACTATTTGGGTTTCGGGTTTCATACCGTTTCTGTAATAAAACATCCAAAATCAAAAATCTTTAAATCAAATGGGGTTTGTGGTCTAATTTGTGTCAGTTTAGGGGTCCTTGATGTGAAAAAGTTTGAGAACCACTGCAGTAGAACACACACACACACACACACACACACACACACACAGGCTATTTGAATCACTAATTTGGAAATAACTGAGAAATATAAGCTTACATATTAATTTTACATTATTTTTCGTCACATTACTTGAGCTTGTAGAGTCCTTCTACATCTTCTTATCAAGTCTAGTGCCTCTTCTCTCTGTGGCTCTTGATTTAATCACAGGGATTATTGTGCAATAAGTCTTAAGATCAACTTATTTCCAAGCAATTTTCCAGTGCATAGTAATACACATATCTGCGTGCACTCACACACATATACAGACAATAAAAACGCACCAAATAAAGTCCAACAACTCTCTCAAGCTACATATGAGTGAATAACATAGTGCCTCTACCAGCATGCATAGCTATGTTTCCTCAAATCCAATCACATCAACTGGGTCTCATGGGTTACCAGGGAAATGGCATAATCATCTGTAGACATTCAGCTATTGTAGCCTTCTCAAGCTTAAATTGAATTTTTGGTATTGAGACTCAATTTATCATATGAAATTGCTGTTTCATTAGATTCCAACTGACCCCTCTTTGGCTTGCTGAGTGGACGAGAGGCAATATTGAAAACAATACAATTTTGTGTGCATGTGTTTGTGTGTGTGTGTGTGTGTATGTGCGTGTGTTAGCAGCTGAAGATGGAGAAGGGCCTTGTCTGTTCCGATTTAGTCAATGAATCCCTATTTGAAGCTATATTGTGTTTCAGACGAGAGCTGCTAATTGATGACAAGCTGTTCCTCTAAACCAGGAGTTCAATCACAAAAGCTATAAAATCACTGCCCGGCCACAAAAATTAAATTTACCACCTCATCACCTCTCAGCCGGGAAAGATTTAAAAAATTAAATAAATGACTAATAATGTGTCTTTCAAAGTTTCTCATCCTTAGATTGAGGATTAACTTTTTGTCACTCAGCCCGATCATTAATTGTCTTAATTGAAAACAAGGACTCAAGTCAAAAGCAAAACTGTATTTGTAATTTCAGATGGACTTTAATTTTTCCAAGACCTTTGTGTACTTGTTAGGTCAAAATTGTAAATAGGGTCTCCTACAATATTGTTCTTCATGGGGAAAAAAACTCACTGTCAAAATTGGTGCATTATAGATGTTTGTAAAATCGTTCTCACTATCACTTCAGTTCCAAGGGGTACACAGGCAGTTAACCAGTTGGGGCCTGATATTTTACCTGATGTTTAGTCTCATCTGTGAATTGAGCTATTCCTAAATTACATTATGTATGGTACATGTTCCCTACATTACTTTGTGTTGTAATTCAAATCATGTAGAAACGTACAGTACAGAGTGCTGAGCTTACAAGACAACCTGATGTGCATTTTGGTAGTCTGGTTATTTTCTATCCCTACAACCCTACACTAAATAAATATAAAGTATAGCTACTGTGTAATTATAGTTTATATTTCCATACACTAAAACAAAGGAATTGGATTGTATATTGAGTTGCTATCTAGACATGGAACAAGAATGCGAGGCACACAAACCAGATAGGGACATTTCCTAGCAATAAAAAGTAGCTGACATGTGCAATATAAGAGAAGACAATTTCTCCTGCATGGTGCAGAGTTGCGTCTCTGGGGGTAATCAACAAATCCGTTCAGCCGCAAAGTAAAGGAGTTACTGTGAGAACATCCAAGACAAGTCTTTAAGACATCAGAGACCTACCGCTAAGAGTTGGATCCATTTTCCTGTCTTTGTACTGCTACCACTCCTTTTTAACATTTGAAAGGGGAGAGATGAGTGAAACAGAGAGATTTAAGTCTTCTGGCAAGACTTGTCTTTTTTAATCAAAAATGCCTTTTCGATTTGCCTGCTGATCTCCTACTTACCTAGTACAGTATGTCACAGAGTACAAGTGAGATGAGACCTCCTATGTGATCATAAATCCTACTGATTATAATCTAAGACTATGACCTGCAGGCTTCTTCACGTTCCTACAAAAAGTGCTTTAGGCAACTCTCAGAGGTTGTTAAACGCGTATTTCATTCGGCCTGCAAGATTCCTCTATGAAGAGGAGAAATATAAAATGCATTGCAGCATGCATCCCGGCCCTTTGTTGTAGCCACCTACGCTACAGTACCTTGTCAAGTTGTTATTGTAAGCCTTTAGACTCTGACATGAGCCTCTGGGGTGCTCATTTTCTTTCCAAAAAGGGTACAATTTGAGATTATGTAAGCATGAAAGTTTTAATCGCATGCAGTCAGCTTTGCAGTGAATGCCGCAGACCTCTCGTATGTCTTAGAGTGAAATACTCTATTTCCAGATCATTTAGTCACTTGCATGTGTTCCTGCTGGTGTGACAGGTGGATAGATTTACACAACAGGGGGATATTTTATTTTTGTTATTTTAAGGAAATGTTATTTTAAGAAAATTAAATTTTAAGAAGCTAATTATAAAAGCTTTTGACCAGTCTCAATGTCAACATCCTAGTCAAATGATAAAATGCCAAATTGTTCAGTTGCAGTGCTCTTGACAGCTGTTTGTCGAGTTGGACTGGCCGGCAATTGAGAAAGCGTCATAAGCTAATTATTACAACATTTGCCATGGAGTTTGGCTGACCTTGCTCTTAACTCGGAGCTGCAGAGCAACAGCTGCAATGTGGTACAAAGTGTATTTGACCTCCAAAGAGAGGGGCTGAAGATGGGGAAATGTGTGAATTTAGGAAGGCATATAAAGGTCTGTTTGATGTTAAAGATATACACTATATTGCCAAATGTATTGGGACACCCCTCCAAATCATAGAATTCAGGTGTTTCAATCACTTCCATGGCCACGGGTGTATAAAATCAAGCACCTAGGCATGCAGACTGCTTCTACAAACATTTGTGAGGCACACAGTGCACAAAAGTCACCAACTTTCTGCAGAGTAAAATGCGACAGACCTCTAAATGTCATGTGGCCTTCGGATTAGTTCAAGAACAGTGCATAGAGAGCTTCATGGAACCGGTTTTCATGGCTTTCGGTTTTCAGCTGCATCCAAGCAACATTAAAGTGCAATGAAAAGCATCGGATGCTAGGGTGTTAAGCACGCTTTTTTCCAAGTTCTAATCCTGTGTTTGAAATATGTTTGATGACTTATCCTCAGGGGCATATACACGCATTTATCCAATCAAATTTGATTTGGGGCAACCAGCTAACTCTACCCTAACTCTACCCATCATATTAAAACATAGTTTATTTGTCATTAAACAACACAAGGTTGTACAATGAAAAGAAAGGTTGTAGTCCCTTCATGCTACACAGACGAAACTTAACAAATTATTATATAAAATAAAATTAAACAAAACAATACAAACAGTTATTTATATACATATATAGGTGGATCATCTAAGGTACGCTGCTCTTTAATCCAAATCCCTGTCTTCCTTTTCTAATGACTGTATTTTTGTCAATAAAACTGTTTCTGCAGAACAGACGAAGAACAAAAGTGTAACAAAGGTTGCATCTACAACTACTAAGCACATCTACATGCACTGCAGGTTGCCATTAAACCGACCCTTAGATTTATCAAAGTATGCTGTTTTTGTTTGTATACAACACCTCAGCAAAATTCTATGGAAATGCAAAAAAAACAAAAACTTGTTGACCCATTTTTACATTTTCCCTCATCCTCCACCTCCTGATCTCACAAACTTTATTTGCGTTAACTAAACCAAGCCCACTTTTAAACAAACCAAACTCTGAAATTACATTTCAGAAGTGAAATATGCTCTAACGGCAATTTCCCAGTGATTTCTCAGGTTGAACTACGAAATTGCTGTAGGAAGAACGTATCATCCAACTCTGAAGCTCAAAATGTTTACTTCTGTGTCACTGTGACAAACCACTCATTCATATTGCTGCACACATAACTGGTGCATAAAGCCAAAACTAAGTCCAAAACAAAGTACTACAACTTTGTGGTTGGTACTTACATTACATTGCACTTTGTTATTTTAGGCTTTTGTGCATTCTCAGACTGTACAAAACCACAAGCTCTTGTTTGGCTTTCTGCAACGGTCACTCTTTTATGTCACATAAAAAGTGGTGAATAAAGCACTTCTTTCACATCCATCCATAGGGATGCAATTTTACATTCGGCCTGCAGCAACACGCTGAAAGGCTTGACCTCAGTCGGGCCGTCAGACATGGCCCCGTTTGTCAAGCTGGCAAGCTTGGTCTGATTGCTAACATGGCAGCTTGCACTAGCTTGTATCAATGAGAGGTGACCTTACACTAGCTCAAAAAAGGGAAGTGTGTAGACGATGTTGGGGTCTGGTAGAGGCAGGTTTGGTTATTAGCAAATATCACAGACATTTAGAAATATTAATTAAGTTATTAATATTACACAAATGAACACAAACGGATTAATACGGGTAACAGGGACCAATAACCAAATGTTAAAGCAGACACCATGCCTCTGAACACAATATACAAATAACGACAGGTTACAGTTCCTATAAAAAAAGTTTCAATAGGTTTCATTTTCTCCAGCACAGATTAATGATCAACAACTTCAGCCAACAAACCACTACTATTCTAAGCACAAGAAAAAACATACAACAATCAGCAAGCACATTGTGTGTACATTAGTGTGTGTGTGTGGCGTTATTAGTCGGGGGAGAGCGAGGAAGATGGTGGACGTCACCGCATGGGTGTCTTGTCATGTAATGATTGAAAATGGATGGCAGGCCTGCGAAGCTTAGGGGTTTTGGAGCCAAAATAGAGGACAACCTCAATCTGTCCACACCAAGAGCAGAGCTGTAGTTAAGGCTACATGCTGGAGGAAAGCATGGTACATAAGATCCTGGTTGTGGCAGCTAGATCTGATGTAACTACCGCTTTATCCACCAGTACCCAGCAGCAAACTTGCATTCAGTGGTTGTGGTACTGGACTTTTGTCTGGATAAAAGGTGGTGACTGGATTTGCACTTTGACTCGATCACCTTCTCAGTTAAGATCCTGACTTTAGCCGGGGTAGAAATCAGCGAGTTCAAATCTTTCTTCTGCAGGTCTGAGACTGTTATGTTGTGTACAACGGTCTCCTTTGAGATCGAAAATAAACAGTCTGTTCTGAACCGTCAGGTTAGACCTTCAGCTAAGGAAATACAGTTCACGCTGAAAATGGGTTACCTCCTGTAGCAGCTTGCTTGTAGCAGTGGAAAGGTATGTTCTCCTTTTATGAGTCTGGTGATGTCATAGCCGCAACACAGGGGCTCCTGCGCTCCCATGAGGGGCTCGGCCAGTAAGAATCCAGTATTTGAATTCCCTTGCAAGTCACACTCAGATTCAACCAACCAGAGGGATTTTGGCAGGTCAAAACATGGCCCATAACATGAGGTCCCAACAACATCATTAAAAGAAACATAGCTTTTATAAGAAGTAGTGAGGTTTAAGTAGACAAGCTGGCCCTATATAATACTAACTTATGTCATTTTCTACTATTTTATCAAGTGGCATGACGTCAAGTATTCTGTGTCAGGCTCTGGTTTAAAAAGTATGAAATTAGCAAAATGTCAATAGAACAGATGTAATTTAAAATAGGAAAGTCAGCAAATATGACAAGATAAAATTATGTATTCAGAACATCTACTCACCTTAAGGAGACAGGCAAGTAGTTAAATAATTAGAGAATTGTCATATGTGAACTGTGTGACTCGTGGAAATGTTGGAAACTAGTTAAAATAATCTGATTAAACTTTTGGGAGTGGAATTCAGAGATATGGCCAAATTGGGTCCAGTGTTTGATGTTCTCTTAGTGGTTTATAACTGTCCTTTAAGTGCAATTTAAAATGTGGACTGGAAAGAGATGGAAATTATTCTCAAATAATACAGGCATCTGGTAAAATGCTTTTAATGCCTTTGAAACCCTTCTCCAACAGAAATAGCATTTCAGAGGGATAACTATCATTTCCCTAACAAATGTGTGCTGTAAGAAAGCCATGATAGTTGCCCAACTCTGTAGTGGTAAGAGAGTTGGACCTATCCATGGGCAGAATAATGGGAAACTGCACTGATAAATATTCAACATCCTCTAATGAAAGAAGATCAAAAAGCCTGAGCTGAAGACGAGCAGAGCCGACACATCTTTGCCATAAATAAAACATGAGATACTGCAGGCTTCTACTCCCAACCCAGATTTAATGAGAGAAAAAATAACAAACACATATGGTGGGACATAACATTGCACTGCACTCTCAGATTATCTCACAGCAGGGAAAATTGGTAAAGGAAACCCTAAAGATGATTTAAAAAATACAGTTATTAATGTATTTGCTCCAGTTAGAAAGACTCCTTGTTAAATTTAGAGCAGGAAACAGTAAATAAAATTGTTTCTGAGGCCTTGGGTATTTCATTTTGCAAAAGAATGTGTGCATGTGTGATATGTAATGTCAAGGTGAGATCTGGGAGCTCACTGCAGAACACCCAGAGAGAAATATGTGAAACACTGAAAACTGCAATTATTGTTTGTCATCTTTGAAACTCTTTCCCTGAGTTTCATGTTTGGCGTTTCCATGTTACCATTGTGGCTTCATGAGAATAAGGGCTCAACACTGCATATTAAGGGTATATGTATTTTTATTTATGTTTCATTTTTGCATCTACTGGCATGCATTTATGAATCACTGCACAGCTATCTGGCCAAGTGACCAGTAGAGCCACAAGATGAATAAGCAAATAATGATATGACAGTGAGTGTCAAATAGCAATGCAAGTACAGCTGCTTTGGGTATCAAACCATGTCTTTTTGCGTCTGTTTCAGGCACATTTTGCAGGCAAACTACACGTCCAAACGGCTCCTGTTGGTTGAAATATTTAATATTTTGTTCATTCCACTGAAGAGTCCTGTCCCAGCCTTTCTGCCATAACAAATCCACACTGACATCCTCCCTCTATGGATTTTATAAAAATAAAAAAAATTATACAAGACACTATATAAAATATTACAGGAAATCATTAAAGGAAAGCTGTGAAGCAGGTTATATTTGTTTAATGCATAGCTGTCAGCCGTCAAACTATCTGTGCTGTAAGTCTGAACTGTATAATTTAGGAAAGATATAATAAAAAAAGTCACTAAAATAAATGTCTGGTCAAAAAATTACCACACAAAGTAAATGGTCCTGGTTCTAGGATGTAGTGACTAAGCAAATGTGTTTGTACGACTACACAATCAAGGATGACTTGAACTCCTACCCAGACCTGGCTTTAAGATCTGATTAGATGGAGCACACCACCAAGCTTCTCTTACTGCCATTTTGCCAGCAGCAACAGAGCAATTGTAGCTCCCCAGAGCATTTTCCCTCGGATCCCCCTGACCCCAAGTGGCCAACCCAGCCACAGTGGCTGTGTGGGCGAAGGCCCCAGTTACTGGGTTTACTGACTTCACGCGGGTGGGCAGAATGACAGGAGATCTGTTGTGGCATTTTTGATGACGCATTTGCACACTTTGTCTCTGAGTCTGCCAGCTGGTCGATGAGTAAAAACTACTCCATCTGCTGTAAAAGTGCAAAGAAACTGTGGAGTTTTTCAAGAAAATAGGCCGACTGGTCGCAGAGTCTTCACAAAATTTGTTACTATTAAAGATAACTGCTGTCCATACCCATCTTCTATAACACACAGCTGCATTGACCATCTAGCTGCTGTATTTCTATTGTCATCTTCAGATTAATGACATACCATGTACTGTCATGTTGATTAGTGGTCACCTGACTAATGTTGATCTTTGGCATTTTGAAATAATTTGAATCAGCAGATGATGAGGCCAATTTAAACAAAATGTCTGCAGACACATCTGACACAGACACGTTTATTCTCGATACCATTTGATACCAAGGGGGAAAATTGAGAAAACCATGATTAAATTGCTTAATTTAATTACTAAACAATATCATATGAGCTAATGATCAACTTATCATAGAAATTAAGTAAAGTTAATAGTACTGTGTGTTAAGCAGAACGCTAGTAGTTGTTGTAGGTGCTTTGCTCATTTGGTTTTGTTTCCTTTCCTTTCGTTAGCACAGCTCTGTACCATTGCTTGCGTCCCTTGCCATCATCCAATCACAAGAAACAAGTACTAGCCAATCACAGCACAGAGTGACGAGAAGATAGCACTAAAACTGAGAGGAGGTGAGGCTATGTGGGAACTGCAGCAGTGTGTGTGTGTGTCAACTCGCTGTCACAGAGAATAGATCGCTAGAAAGTGCACTTTCAGTATCATTTCTTTTGACAACATTATAAGATAACCAATGTTAGTTCCAGTCAATTGCTGTAGTCAGTTGCTCTGTGCTCGATTCAACAAGTCAGCTTACACTAACAGGAGTCCGAAAGCTAGTGTTCCATCTAAACAACATGTTACTGGATAATACTGAGCTAGTATTTCTTTCTATTTTGAGAATAACCTACTTTCTAAATATCAACATTGAAAAACACATAGTGGGCCATTATTAATGTTGACTGACATGTACTCACCCATATCTACACTCTGAAAAGCCATCCATGAATCAGTCATTAACATGTCTCCGTCAAGACTGAAAATCGTAACATGGAAATTGTAATCCTTGCTGTTTGGTGGAAACACTGACAGAACTACAAAGGTTAAGTATACAAAGAGACAGCCATTCCTTTGCTCTACTATACAGTCATTTAATTATTGACTGAATTAAATAATATGAGCTTTGTTCAATGTGGCCAATACGTACGAAAAAAAAGACGTTAAAACACTGGTTGAGAATCAACATGATTGCATGTAGCACATGTGAAATATCTACAACAACAAAACCCATGAAACTGAGAAACAACAGTTTCCTTTACAAGGGAAACTCTTCTGACAACTGGGGGTCCTTAATCAGGCTCCCAGTGTGTTGCTACAGCAACTACTCAGCCCCAGCATGCTCTTATGTTGCTGTGCCCTTACCCAATTCTCACCTCTCCAAACTCAACATGCCAAAGAGGATGCCTGTGAAACCGACTGAGGTATTTCTGAACATGAGGTTCATAATGTGCAGGTTCCCAGACATGTGAAGTGGCAGCTCGTCCTTCCACTGGCTGCGGTGCAACTGTTGGCCAGCAGTTTACAGTCATCCTCAAATATGAACAACCCTAAGCTAAAGAAGCCCAGTTCCTGCTGTAGACTCTTTTGAACTGGCCTACAAGGAGGCTAAACATTCGCCCCTGCACTGCACTTCCAGCTGCCAAGCTGGACAAAAATAAAAGAAAGATCCCAACAAAGCCACTGTGTGAGAGGAGAAAGTGTGTGCAGAGTGTTTCCAAATTAAAGCCACTAATGATAAGTGTCTTCCAGCTTTGGTCACACAGTCCATGATTAATGCAGATCACGCACTTCAATCATTCCATTTGAATGACATATTTATGTTATTACAAATAATCATAGTATTTAATTTTTCTGGTTTTATTTTGCATTTGTTTGAGGTGAATTTGTCCCATTGCCCCCTTAAGGATTTTCACTTAATTTAAATACTGTAAGTGCAGTAACCACCTGGCTGTGTATAAAAAAAAAGAAAATGAGTACTAAGTCCTCAGGACTGGGATTAAGTACCGCTGATCTGGAGCAGCACTTATCAACCATGAGTCATTATGGCCTGAGTTTGTGCAGGTTTTTGTGCTTCTCACTCGCTACATTTGCTGTATTCACTGATTAGAACATCTTCAGCCAAAGAAGTGAACTACTTATTGAAATCGGCTGCTTTAGTGTTTAGTTGGAATGAAACCTTCATGTTCTTGGCTCATGATTGCGCACCGTGAAAAGGGTCTAAAGCAAGGTAAACTGTAAAGACAGGGTGTAAAAGCCGGAGTAGCAGCACACGAATGGCATTGACATCAAAAAGCAGGCAGACACTTTGTGCTCATTAGAACCATTATTGTGTTAATTTTCAAAAAGGAGTACTGCATAATATTACTAAAATGAAATAATGTAGTATCTCAAATGTCTGGGACATTTCTCTCTTTAGTTCCATCCAAGGCTACAGGGATAAAATAGTGAAAAGCTCAAATTCATTGGTGCCTGTGAAGTAATGAACAGTGAATGTCATAAATTTGGAAGTTAAGTTCATTTCAGGTACAAGGATGGAAAAGTGTCTGATAAGGTTAATTGAAGCAATTTCAACTTTTGGTGGAATATATGAGCTACAGTAAATAGGTGGAAGGAAAAATAATTACATTGCTCTTTGAACAGGGGCAACATCCCAATTAAAATAAAACAGGTTAACATAAAATTCCAATTACGCATGTTTAGCAAAAAGCAATTCATAATCAGACCACTACATCTTTAATTGCTTGTCATATAGGTAAGAGGCAACCTGCGTAATTTGTCATGGAAATTATGCGCTCCCTCTCTCTGGTGGGTTGCGCAGATGCCAATTACCGCTAAAGCCTCCACACTATTTGTTTTCCTGCAGTCATGGATAGGAAATGGGCCTGGGCTGCTGTCAATCAAATGCAGTAAAAGGAGTTTGAGGGCCACATTAATTAATAGTCAGTAAATACTTGGGAGGCTGGTTAAAAAGGTGACTCCTAATACCCCATGAACTTTCCCTCTCTCAAAACTTTAACCTGTCCGTCTCATCATCTGAAAGTCCTGGAGCTCAATAATTACACTTTTTGCAATAGCGTGCTTGATAAGTTGCATAATTACAGTCTGATTTAAAGCTTTGTAGTACCCACCAGCCATCGTCCCTTCCTATTGCTCCGCTAGTCCTCTTGGGTAGACTGTGCGGATGGAAAAAGCAGAAGTAGGGCAGTTTAGAAACAGGCATGCAGGGTGACTCATCACTGGAAGCAAGAGGAGCACCACCACCGGGCATAATGTTCACAGCAGAGTCAAAAGTGATCATTGGGTGTGACTAAGGCAGGTTAGCTTTTGCACGGATCATTCTCTCCAAGAGAGCTGGGTTGATATGCATTGCTATTTAATATTTGACTGCACCCTCTCAATCTGTGAATATGAATCGACCCTGTGTCATCATCATATTTTAAGCCAGTTCCACCTTGATAAATAAAGCAGAAATGAAGGGGAGTTTAACAAAATACAATAGAAGGTTTTTACCTCATTAAATAGAGGGAATAATTTTGTCTTTGTCATTGATTTTAAGGCCTCTATGACCTCTAGGATATATAATTATGCAACCACAGCAAGAGTCATAGATTCAGGGTTCAGTCTTTTCCACTTTGTGTTGTCAGTGAAAATTTGATGCCCTGTCGCCGCATGTCCTTGTCCGTATATGGATATTCTCTCAAAAGTTCTCTCTTGGTGGTCAATAAAATCTCAGAAGCAGTCGTAATTTCTCTCAAGGCCAGTGTGTGTTCAAGTGTCTTGGAAGCATGGCAATTAAAGGTGTGACTACAGCCAGGCATGGGGACGTGTTCATGTCATGTTGGAGCTATTGTAATTATGAGGTTCCAACTTGGGAAACACAGGCATATATAATGGACACAGTGTTACATTGTAAGTGTATACTATAGTATACTATATACCTCACACTTGTTCTTAACATTTCTACTATCCATCCCAACATGGCATCTTGTCATGTAGGAACAGCAATATTGAACAGTTCTGCAAAAACACTGAAACACAAAGTCCAACACTTTTCACACACAGCCAACAAAAGTCAAGATTAACTGTTGGACTGTGACAGAACACAAATTCTGATCTCAAGCATGAAATTGAGGCGCGCAACTCATCAATACACCTTTTACTGTGGTCAATAATTTGTAACAACAGATGTTTTTTCTTGGCAGACTTTTTTCCTTCTCGTCATTTCTTCCCCGTATCTCAGGTTAGTAATGGGTCAAAACAATTACCAAAACTGTTAGTGTTTGCTAGCCTATGCAGAGTGGGAATCTGAGTTTAAAAGAGCAGAACCATAGTGTTTCTGCGAGAGCATGAAAGTGAAAGTGGTTTTAGTGACCACACTTGTGGTAAGTGTGAGCTTGGGTCACATGTTGATGGTATTTTTCGTCTATCTGCATCCAAATATATTACTATATTATATTAAAACATTATTCATTTGTTACTACTGTATCTGTGTGTCAGTGCATTTAGTGCACAGATACAGACAGAATTTAGTTGGAAGTTGGATACTAACAGTATGTACAGATATCAAACATGGAGTAATTGAAATAATGGCATATTATACACACCAATTAACCAATGCAACTATGTTCATCCAAACAGCAGGTGTTGGCTAAACTAAGCAAGCTCAGTTAATTACATATTTGTTAGCTAGACTTCTAATATTACGACCACCATGGTTATGAGTAAATGATGGTTGGATGCTTTAATTGCATTGAACATTGTATTTTCATTTTGACCAGGATTTCTTCTTAGCTGTTTAACTTGGCAGTGAACTATCTCGCACACACTGACCAACTGTGCTTTTATGGCCCTGCACATTGAGGTTTGGTTGAACAGCCAAGCAGATATTACGGCCTTCTATGAAACTCTGACTCGGACAAATGTGTATATACTTGGCAGCAGCAGCAGCAGCAGCTGTTTATATACTACAAAAGCACTGCCGCTTTTATAGCATACTGTCACATATTGTTGCTCGCAGGTATAAAAGGCAGGTGTAATCTGATACCCCTTAGAGCCCATTTTACAACTCTTACCAACACTGTCATAGTCTGCTGTAAATAAGATTAAATGTGCTATAGAATACTCTTTTAGGTTCTTTTACATGCTTTAATGTTAAAAAACACATTTTTTAATCAGACTGTCCACTGCTTCAGCACCTCTTTTCACCCTCTGTCTGAACACTCCATTGTATGCTCTTGTCTCTTTAGGGCCACCCTTCTTGAATGCCCACCTGCTTCTGATTTGCCAGCTTGCCCAACCCCAGCAGAGGGGTGGAGCATAGCTGCAGAGCGCGGAATCGAGGCCTGTCATTCAAGACTAGGCCTCTGTGATTACTGTACAAAAACACAACTGCATGGTCATAAATATTAATGATCCCAGATGCTACATCACATATAGACCTTGTTGGCATTCGCCTATTTTCCCGGGTCAACTGCATGCGCAAAATGTACATATGAAGGAGGACACAATGGTGATTAAGGCTCACGTTATGTCAGTCCCATGTACTGAAATCTTTTTATTCAATTATGCCAAATAAAATACAGTTTTCAGTTATATGGCATCTTTAAAGCTTTGGCAGTGTTGTTGTGTCTGTACTTCTAATGTTATGTCTCTCATCACATTTCTGTGAAACTCAGCTAAATCTTCCAAACACATACAATAGATATCTTCCCCACTTCTATTATTTCCCCAGCCTTTAGACTATGTATTTTTGCCTCCATTGTTTCCTTCAGATGTAATTAACGCAGCAAACATTACATTTCCTTTTCATAGCCGGACTTTTAATAATAATTACAGGCCATGTGGGAGATGTAAATGTATGCACATGAAGTCTTCAGTCTGGAAAGCTTAGCTGATATATTATAAATCATATGTTGAAATGTGTTGCAACAACTGCTGTTGGAAACCTTAGCCATTACAGCACAGGATAAAAATGTTAACAACAACAAGGCCTGTTACTATTATCATCTATATACCAAGCTTAATATCCCACATGCACACAGGCGTGCCAAGACACATCTTCCATCTGTTGAAAAATATTTTAATTTAAATTATGCTCATTGAAGAATAAAAACAATCCAAAGCGCAAGCCCTTCTTCTAATGGAGGCTATTGATTGCAGCCCATTTAACATTTGGTTACATCAGAGGGAAAATGGATCAGCTTGTGCTGACCTGAGAGGGAGAGATAATAACCACAAAGCATCCCTTGATCCCTCAGTTTCTGAACATAAACTCTGCCAAACGTTATACTGTCAGGTTGAGCAATTAGTTTGTTCAGAAAAAGATGAGACAGTTGGAGAGCAGCTTCTAAATAGGCAACAAATCATTTTTTAGTCACCACTCCTCACTACCCTTTTTAACTGACATGTTCTATTTTCTGTATGGCTTAAGAATAATAAAACGGTTGTTCATAAAATAACACTTTCGCTGAAATGCACAAGAGTGTTGTGACACCTAGATATCCTTGTAAATAGTGACGGAAAACTTGGTCTCTAATTCCATTTTTTTTTTACCCGTACACCGATGTGTTACCACTTGGAAGGATCATCCCACAGCATGTACTGTAGAGCAAATGCACTTAAAGAAGGGACTATTGAACTATAGCTCAGACAGCTAAACCCGACCAAGGATACAGCTGGCTTTTCTTCCCCTTCCATATGTTAAGCCCCTTCTCGTTAATAGAATGTCTTTAATCCGGAGGCATGTTGTGCAAAGCGGTATGAAAAATCATGTTTAGAAGATTAGCATTGGAATCCTCGTTCTTCTCGCCAAAGCTTATCACTTGAGGGGCTTTTTTGATGCAGACTGCAGGGCAGCGCTGACTCAAATGTTTGTGTGCATGCGCACGCGCGTGTGTGTCTGCAGGGACCAACAACTGGTGCATTACTCAGCAGTTTTGGCTGAGGCTGTTTTCCCAAAGCTGAGTCTGTATACAGTTCAGAGAGACCCCTCCTTTAGATTTTCCTCTTTTACACGCTATCAGAATCTCTCCCTCAACTCTCGTCCTCTTTCACTTTCTCTCTTAGCACAAAATATTACTTGTGTCGGAACCTGCAGCATTTTCCCTAACTTTGAATCTAAATGTGACCTTTACGTTGCTCCTGAGATAAAATATGTTGGTGGTAACTTGAAATAAGTATTTGTAAAGTTCTTAAAATCGTATCAATGCTTAAATGATCTCATAACACCAGAAGAATACATAATGATCCAAGAATCTTGCCCTGCAGAAACACTTCCCATCTGGGCTTCCATTCAGTCTGAAGTCTCAAGTGCACTGCAATGCAACGAGACTCATGCAAACAGCAGTGTAATTAATGTAGTTATCTTGAGAGGCATGTTTAATTGATCAGAGACCTTAGTTTCTGAGACACACATGCTATGAATAGCAACAGAGCCCGGGAAGGCATTAAGGGAGGCCGACTGATTGTGAAAGGGGCAGGAGATAGTGTTCTTTCCAAAGCTCTGGGACAGGACCAACTTTTAATTGTTTCACAACTTTCAAATTTTAAATTAAACATTTGCAGTTTGACAGTTCTCAGAAATGACTGTCAGATTGTATCAAACCAAACAAGCAAGCAATTCAGTTTTAACACCAAGCTACAAAAGTGTTGGGGTTTGATTTGTGTTCCTCCTTCAATTCAATTTTATTCCCTTTCTTCATCATAATTCAGTGGATTTGGCTTTGTGATTTGCATCAGTGATTTGACGTAAAATCTCACCTTGTAAATCTTGTATTGCTGTAATTTTTGCACACACACTGCCTACTTTTGGACTAGATCCAGTTCGGTACTATCTAGTCTTGGCCTTTCGACGACTCACTTATCTCTTTAATTCTTTAACTCTGAGTCTTTTTCTTTGAGGAGCTGCTATTGTGTTTAACATTAAGGTTTTCTACTAGTTTTTACTTCTTTCACAGATTTCTGAATTAAATTGTGGCACAAACAAGTCCTCAAAAACAGCCATGCACAGGCAATTAGCCCCAAGCTAATTGGGCGTATCTGACTTTGAGACTAATCCATAAAGGCTGGCAATGAGTGAGGAAAACAGGTGCATAGGCCTGTCATCTCTGTTAATTTTTATAGTTGCACTGGCATTGAGTGTTGAGTTTAAGCATTTAACTGTGTTTTCTTGAGCCCCTTGGAGGCTAGCTGTTCCCTGAGAGCTAATGACTAAACTAAAGTGAAATAGCTGAAGGGCCTTTGGTGGAGAAAAATCAAACCAGCATCCAGAGAAAGCAATTTAAATGTCTGCTCAAAGATTTTAAACCTACATTTTAAACAGCAATCAACAAAAAGGCCAGAGAAGTCCAAGAAAATGCTGGAAAGCTAACAGCTGTACAGGTGGACAATCTGGCTTTAGGTGAACGCTGACTAGCTGCGGCTCTACATTCTCGCTAGGTCATGAAGCCCAGCAGGGAGCCCAGGTGATGGGGTCAGTACATGTTTGAAGCGGGGAACCTCTAAAGTGTTTGCTAGAGGGCAGGTGAGGAATGAAAGGTACTGAAAAAGATCCTAGGACAACAGACAACAGTGAGGTTGATGACATGAATTGGGAGAGTAGAAAAGTGAAGGAAAGTTGAGCGGTAGTCATGGCAGCAGGTAATTGGAGTGGATGATGGTGAAGATACTGATATCCCAAATAATGAAAGTAAGTTGACACTTCATTGACCCTAGAATTTAAATTACTGTGGGTATAGGACTTTTTCTTTTGCCTGATGGGACTCCGGTATCTGAGGATTTTATGCAAATGTCTCATTTAGTTCTTCAGTGTCAAACCCTGAAACTCATAGGAATGATTTTGACCAGCAGCAGATTCAAACCAAAGAAGCAGGGGGAATATTGTAGAGCACTGTTCTGAAGTCAGTCTAGCATTCTTAAGCCTTGAAACAACAACATACGTCATCCTTGCTACATTATGCCTTGACAAGCAATATCGCTCGAGATATTAGGTGAGACATTGAGGCAGTATTCAGCAGCCTTCACCTGTTGCTTCGTGCTATAGCTGAGCCTAGCCACAATATTTCACAGGTCTGCAGTCATGTTTTCAATTTAAGCACTTCTTTTTTTTTTGATGAATGGATGTGTTTGCTAGAATTGATAGATTGATACAAACCCCAGAGATTCTACTGCAGCCATGAGCAGTGTATGGCATAAAGGGTGTATGTTTCCAGTCCAGCAGAACAGTACACCAGTTGATTTTATTGATTAGTTCTCTGGCAGAAGGAGCGCTAATTAGAGAATTCACGTGGTGGAGCGCATTGGAATAACCTCAACACACTCGGCTTTAAATCACACGTGGTTGCCGTCCACAGCAGAACTGAAGGCAAACAACAGACACATAAAAAATTGATTACCAGTATGCTGGTACAAGGGTCAATACCCATCTCTATGTTTATACTGTGCATGAAGATTCTAATAAATTACAGCTGATTAGTTAAGATTAAAGCAAAGGCATTTCAGGATTATAACCCAAAACAGGCACCTCCTTAATTAGTACTCTGTGTCCTTGGGTGTACAACTCTATTCTTGCTGTAGAAGGCATTTGTAGTTTATCAAAACTCCATCCATGTAATTTCATGCCTGTAAGTGTACACAACAAAGATTACAAGTTAAATAGTAATTCAGTGAAGACCTGGTTCTGTATTCCGGGCCATACTGGTCATTTAAAAATGTAACACTAAGCTGAAAAGCTTCGTTTGAGAGGACCTCTTCTTTAAAGGTTCAGTGTGTACCAAGTTTTAGTGGCATCTAGTGGGCAGGGTTGGGAATTGCAACTCACGGTGAATTCACATGCTCCTTGGACTGTCCCATTTCCCGAGTTGTGAAGTCATTCTTCCGACTTCAATGTGCGTTCATGTTCTCTTAAGTCAAAATGTGTTTTCTTTTGTCCATTTCGGCTACTGCAGAAACATGGCGGTGCAACATGGCGACTTCCATGTAAGAGGACCGGCGGTGTATGTAGATAGAAATGGCTCATTCTAAGGAAATAAAAACATAACAGTTCATTATGTAAGGTCTCCACTATTAAAAACATGGTTATGTATATTTTATTGCATTTCTGTCGTTGAATCCTCCTAAATGTTACACACTGAACCTTTAAATGCCTATGTTACACTGCAACACCCAAGCACAAGTTGATGTCAATGCAGCAGGGCTTCCCACCACTACAATCGCAAAAACCAGTTGATGTTAAGTTACTCTTTAAACTAAATTTAAATTTTTGCACTTCCATAACGTTAGGGGGCTTGTAAGACACTAAAGCAAGCAAGCAAAACAAGATACTGTGACTTTTATACCAGAGTATGAGTAAAGCTCAAAAACACTGGACCCTCCACTACCCACAGTGTAGTTCGAGAGCATCCTTCAGTAGACCCTTCCAGTCTCGTAAAACTCCACTATACAGTGTGGAGGTAAAAAGGTATTCAACAAGAATTTACGGATTAAGATTAAGAATAAGTATCTATGTGTGGAGTATTGCTACTAATAACTAGTCCCAAAAACCACGGCTGGAGTGTTTAGCCTACATATTCCAGTTTGGAGTCCAAATGTGTTTGACATTCTAATGCATTGTTGGTCTTTCTGATCACAAATGTGTATATATCACCAGCATTGTTGGAGTGGGTGTAAATGACAACCCGAAGAAACCTAAATGATCTAATAAATGCCCTGTGTCGTGTGAGGTCCTCCATGGGTGGATGCATAAAAGCACCCACCTCAACAGTCAACACCAACAACCTGGACTACCTGATCCTGGTAGTACCCCTGCAAGGATCTACCAATTTGATTTTGAATGTGAATAATTAGCAAAATATGTTTTCAGTTGTACCGCTATGTCCAATATTATTATATGTTTTGTTAGAGATACTGATGAGGGCTGAAATCTGTCCACTGTGATGGAAATTTGGGAAATTTGTTATTTTACTGTTATTCTACTTTGTTTATTGTTTCACCCTGCATGCGTCATGATTATATTTCAATGTTTCACTGTGTGATATTTGATTATTTTATTATGTTACAGTTAGGTAAATTCTCCCATGGACACCACAATGTAAAATAATTTCTTTTGAATGAAACTGCCCAGAACAACTTGCTTTTATGCAGGAACCAGAAACCAGGGGAACTTAAAGTATCATGATTGAAAAAGTATCATCTGTGTAACCAAGGCAACTGAGCCAACATATGAAATGGACCAAGTTACATGTCCGTGCAGGTAAAATCAGCACAAATTACACAAGGCTGCAACTTTAAAGAAGAAAGTAAAACTCGTAACTGGAACTGAGTCTTTTTTGGACTCTTGGAAGTATTTGTCTCTTCTGCCAGCTGCGGCTGCTGAACACACTTGACACGGCTCTGTTCGCACAGGGGTTAAGAGACAGCCCACGGGCTGTTTGAAATGTGAGTTGTGAGTGATTTAAAGAAGGCTGGTACAGCACGGTACAGCACAGTACAGCGGGTACTAGGTTCAGTGTCACATTTAATTGCATATGAACAGTTATATGATCAAATGGATGTTCAAGAGTAATCCAGGAAAGAATACTATCTTACCTAAAATACAAACTGTATAAAAGAAGTAGACATCGCCACGTGACCTCATCCATTGGTTTTTGACCTACCTTTAGTTTTATTTTTTGACCAAATGTGACCATTTTGGGTGAGACCCTGGAGCTGGTGAGTTTAGTAACAAATTACTAAACCTGACAGGTTGCCATGGTAGTAACTTGTTAATCATGAGGTAGCCATGCCCTAAAGCATATCCCGCTTATCATGTTTTATTTTCCTCTAATTTACTAAATGAACATCATGCTATATTGCAGAAAACTTGAAACTAACAACTGAGATCCTAAACTCATTGTGAAAGTGTTTATTGAGGTAAAAAATCAAGTGAGAAGTAGGGTCATTTTTTCATTGACTTTTATACAATCTGACTTTTTGTGCAAGCAGTGGAGCCCCCTGGTGGCCATTAGAAAGAATGCATGTTTAAGGCACAATGGCTTCACATTTCACACCCAGCGGTAAGGTATACACTATAACGTAAGGGTAGATGCACGTACACACCTACACCTCATGGTCTTTTACTGTAAACACAGCAGCGAGCTCCACCTCTATTTGTATCTCTCTCACTGTATGTGTCTGTTCCGATGTCTTTCTCCATCAGCAGTGTGTTTTATAAAGTCGCCCTAATGACACATAAGTCATCGTTCTGATTTCCACTGACGATTCCTTTTTTACAGCATGTTTAGGTGGCGTATTTATAACGTAGCACATCAAAACAATCAAAACCAATGTTGCACCGATTCCGAATGACATCTGCACCGGTGTGTTCACTGATCACTGTTGCTTTACTTGGTACATCCTTGTATTTACCTTGTCCATGTCTTGAAAAATAAAAACAGATATCATTTCTCTCTCTGTTTCTTAGAAAAATGCTGAAATGGGTCACCAAATATACTTTGGCGGATGTTAAAATACCTGGGTGGCTTATCCAAGTGAAGTCTAAATATGGGAAACACTTCGTTTAGGTTAGGAAAAGATGGTTTGGTGAAGTGTTATGTAACATGTCTTGTCATATTTGTTTTATTACCAAATTCATGGTAAAGATAGAAAATCCAGTTGGGATTATGTTTCCTCTCAAACTAGTGGTATCTAAAATCATTTCTAGGAGAAAGGGTTGCAGCAGTATAGGCAATCTGTGCGAAGCCATCATCTAATAGTTGCTGTGAGATCTGTTTTTTAGTAGGCCTCACTATTATGAAATATAGTAGAGAGCAAACACATTTCGGTTACAGTCACTAGTTTCTTTCTCTCTCCCTCACTGCTGCTTCCCAACTCAATAAATAACATACTGACTTGTTTGTGTGTTGGGAGGGCGATTGGAAAGAGATCATGTCTAAACCAAAACGTACATGATTTGTGAACGAACACATTTTACCAGGGTGTAAAAGCAATTATGCTCAGGAAACCACATTTTAATGATTACGGCAGGGGGACATGTGTTTGTGGGACTGACTCAAAATATACTACAGTTACCATGTTCATCTCAAAGGAACCTGCCACACAACAATATGGTGTAACTCATTTTGTGTTGTTTTTTTATTTTATATTATAATTTTATTGGACAACAGAGGCAGAATAAAAAATTGCAAACAGTTTAAAAATTGTCTTGTTAATCCAATGGGGGCAAAAAAGTTATCTATAGAATGCATCTTCTATTCGAGAGTGAAATACTTGAAAGTTGTACAGGATCAACTCCACACTGACCAAAGAGAACTTTCAGTCTATTCTGCAGTGGCATGCCGTAAGCCTAAACATGCATCAAAGCTATGCCAGGCCTATTTGAAGTCTCCAGGAAGAGCTGACTTGCAAGGTTTTCCTCCTGCAGTCAGCAGACCTTAACCCCACTGAGCATGTATATGAAAAGGATAAAAAGGGAAAACAGACTTTTTGGGGGGATATTTTAAAATACTGGTAGAACTGAAATTCTGCCACCTTAAAAACTTGAAGTGACTTGACAGCCGTCCGCATTTGCAAGGCATTTCTGCTGTGCTCTGTGAGTCTGCGTTACACCCAAGTGCAACATTTTATTCAGCTCACACAGTTTGGTTTTTGTGAGGACGCAGCCTAGTCACACGGTCTCTCACATGTGTAGTTTTGCTTCCAGACAAAATGCCATAGCAGTCTCTAAATGTAATAATTCATAGGCTGTGCTTGCTGAATAATAGATTGCTGTCTGCTTTATCATTGTCATTTTTTTCCCCTCTCTCTCCTTTAAATTGGAGGATGTGTATGAAAATGCTGTTATTTGATGGACGCCGAAGTAAAGAGCAACAGCACAGGGACTTTAATTTAAGTCAAATTAATAACTCCAACACAATATTACTTCCATGATATATATCTAAATATAAAAATCCCAATACATCTTTAATAAAATGCCTTGCACTTAATTGTGACCAATAGACTCACCGCAGAGCAGTCTTGGAGTAATTTCTCACAACGATGTTTAAACTGTTCCAAACTTTTTTGTTTTTGTTTTATTTCCTTCAGGATAGATGATGTTAGCTGTGGATTCATATGAGTGGAAGAAGCTCCTGCAGCCTCCAGTGCTGACCTTTAGTTTAATGCTTAATCGCTGTGCTAATCCCAATTTGACTTATTTATGTTTTTTAAGTCAGCAGAATTCAAGTGAAAAACAGAAAGCCTCCCTTCTCGTGGCCTCAGCATTTCAGACTTGTTGACAGTGATACATTGTGATAAGTTCATTAATATAACAGTGCCTTGATAATGTGTCTGCTGCTCCCGATAACAGTGAATCATAACAGCCCTGGGCAGATTTTTAGAGGCCACACATTTTCTTTTCCCCAACCGCAATGCCTGACGCCTGGCATGAACCGATGAACGCCCCTATCTCATCTGTGTATATTTCAGTCAATTTCCTTTTCAGCTTACAGACCCAATCATGTGATGGTTGGGGGGAAAAAAATTATTTTTATGGGGTTGATGATCCAAAGAGGTGATGCAATCAAACACAAATAAGCAAACGTCATCTGTTGCATCAGAACAGTATGAACTACAGTATTAAAAAAAAAAAAAATTTACAGCATTTTGAAAAGTATATAAGAAAGAACTAGATAGTGTTATTATCCCTACTGTGTGATCCACAATGCCACAAGAAAACACAACGGATCTCAAGGCAGCCAATTAGAGCCTTGGTTCTAGGCTGCCATGGCTCTAATTGCCTGGCTACTATTGAGTCAACAGAGTCCTCATTAAAAACAGCTTTGATGACGCGCATTGTAGGTTCAATTGTTGAGCTATGACTCACTGTTGGAATCATTTTCAGACCAAATAAGTTTGCAGTGATATCACTGGCCTCTGCTGTAAGGAGCTTAAATGATTTATTTATTCATGTACAGTCATGTACGTCTGTGTTTTTCCATCTGCTGATGGCTCAGTCGTAGTTAATAGTCTGACGTGTGCCTCGATGCTAAAGCAGAGAAGTTGATGGGATGAATTCGATTTCATCAAGAATGGGAGTTCTCATTACGCAGCTGAATGTCATTCATTTGTCATTCATTTCTCATTCAGAAGAGTCAGAGTTGAAAGTGGGCCCTGTCTCTAATCTCAACTTAAGCAGATTTGCTTCCTGGTCGGTTTGACTCCTGGTGTTTCCCCACTGAGAAGATATCTTCTTTTGTGTGTTTTATATTTTGTTTTTTTGTCTCTTCTTATCAAAGAAATGCTGTAAAATGAATGTAGATTTTCTCCCCAGTTACATCTTGTTTAGCCATATAGTGTTTATAGTTTAGCAAATTAGAATGAGTGTGGTTTTCTCTCTCTTACTACATGCTTTCCCCTGATGCATATATAACCTTGTAGTTTTCCTGCAATGTGAATTTCTATCAAATATTGATCTAGTCGAGCCAGTATGATATGTACTGTAGGTATGAAAAAATACTGTGAATAATTTAGATAGTGTCTTCGCTAATTTAGATCTAATCCAAGTATTTTGAACTATGTTCGGCACTACGCAAATACTGATCATCGTTCATTACTTTTTTTTGCTTGCGTATTATGTGGGAGACTTATTTAAAGATGTGATTACATTCATTTTCCAGGCAGGGAAACACATTTTATTAGAAATATACATGTTGCAGGATAAACACAGTTAAACCAAGCACACAAAAAAGAGTTTAAAGAACAAGATAACCCTGGTAAACAATTTACAGTGAACTTAGAACCATGGAACATAGATGCCTGAATGTGATTTGAACATAATTTTAATGTTGTGAGAAATAGCATTTCCCTTGGGAAATAATGTCTTTTCCATCAGCTTTATAGAATCTACTTAAACATTGTCACATTTTATATAAGACAGTAAGCCCAGTACGCCCAATCATGAATAGCCACTAGATGTGTAATTTTAAGACAGAGATCAACTCTTTTTCACATGGGACTCGAACGCTGTTTTCCCAATAATAAGTCCGGGGTTTGACCCATCCAACCACCCCATCCTGCCTCATTACACTGACTTCTTTCTTTGCTATCATTGTACGGTCACTAAATGTCGCTGCCACAATAAACATAAATATCGTCATAAAAAAGTTTTGCACAAACAGCCCATGTTGTCGTTTTTGTGGTAACTGTCTCTGGAAAGGTGATGTTCAAGGACAGACAGGGGACATAAATGACAAAAAATATACCAAATCTGCAGTGACTGTAAACACAAGAGAAAAACAGTCAGCGTGAACCTGAAGCCCCCCCCATTCACACACACACACACACACAGAGTTGGTGCACGTCTTGGTACAAAACACTCAAGTGAGATGACATGTGCTTCTCTAAACACATACTGTAGGAAAGGACGGCGTTTTCATTTAATCATGAGAGCAATGCAACTCTGTCTTGGTGGCATCAAAAAATCAGGCAGTGTGAATATAAATAAACACACATGTCACAATGAACAAAGAAAAAAGAGGTGTGACAACACATTCATCTGATGCTATAACAATGATTCCCATTGTTATTTCTGATAGATAAAGGCATGAAGGTGGAATTTAACAGTGGCTGGAAGTTTTACTAACGCAGCTGTTGTTTCACCGCTCAGTGTCATGATCCACGGCAAATAAAGGCCGTCCAGATTTAAACACCTCTGAGCAGTGTCACAAAGCAAAGTTGTAAATGCGCCGCGAGGCTGTGTGAGTGAGATAGTGTCAGCCACACATCCTCAGTCCATCTGTGGCAACTAATTATGTCAGCATCAGCAGCTAATTAGAAAGGGAAAAAATATGGAAATGCCAGATGCTGAATGCCCAGATCAATCAGCCTGGAATATAAAAGTAGCTGCTGCAAGTTAGTGTCAGCGCGAGGTTGGTTTATTCTTTTTAGCACCCATGAGCTTGTGAGGATCTGTTAGCAGAATAAGACCTGGGACATGTTTCTCTGCATGTGTGTGTGCTGTAATAGAATCAGAACAGGCTCCGAAATTGAGAGCTTTCCATATTTCCTGTTCTATCCTTCTTCTTTTGGATCAATTGTGCAGAACAGAGCTACAAGTACGATTGCTTTTTCCCCCCGCTTTTTATCGCCTGGCTACTATTATCGGAATGGAATCAGCACTGAAAGTTCCCCCCATTAATCATTACAGCAACCAAGTCGCTCTCACTTTCTCCTGCACATGCAGGTCGCACAACCCACACATAAACTCTCTCAAAGGCACAACCAGAACACCGGAAATGCTAGTTGGAAATGATGTGAGAGCATATTGCACTCAGGCAGGCTCAGAGACAAATAAACACACTCATACACAAGCTCCCCACTGCGGCATTGAATTCCCACCCTGGTCTCAGCGGGGTCAGAGTGGTCGAAAAGCTAATCCAGAGGTGTGTAGGTGGTGCAGAGGAAAAAGAAGCAAGGAGCTGGCACACGGTAACAAGCCAGTCATCAAGTAGAGACACACAAAAATAAAGTGGATTAATTTGTTTGTTTGTGAGATGTGAGGGTTTTCAGAATACAGATGCTGTCAATTAAAATGGCCAACAAAGCGTGGGCTGTAGCAATGCATCAACTAAGTACCACACTGGAGAATTTTCTTTTTATAAACACCTTGTAAGCACAGATAAGGCTTTATAAAACAGTATAATGCAAGTAAACCTTGAAGTTAAAAGACTTAAAAGTGAAGAGAAGCGTGCAAGTAAACACAGAATTCAGAGTAAAAGCGTAGATGCAACTATGATGCACCATTAAAAATATCTTTAAAATGTTAATACCATCACAAGAACACACACTGTAGATCTCCAAGAGTTTTATATATTTAAATTTTGTTGTAAATGCCAGTCAGTAACTTGATCTGCTTTCAGATATAGCTTAAGGGAAAGAACTTCTCCATATTCTTTGGATGGGGTGGATGAAAGAGATCCAGCCTGAGAGCACATGTGCACAGGAAGATATTCGCTCCATACTGCAGGTGATTTATTGTAATGTTACTGTCTTCTGCAATAACTGATTATGCCAGGAATTGAACAAGATAGGCTTTATTTGACGTTGCTAATGTGGAGAGTGTTGCTGTCCCAAGGATACATGAAATAATTACAAAAAATGTAAAAACTTATTTTGTTCCTGGATCTCTGACAACATGAAGCAAATGCTCCGGACAGCACAATGTGTTGAACCGGAGATGACCCTCATCAGTTGTTTATTCAGCTTGAAGCTCTTTTTGCATTTGAACTACTGTGAGCATCTTGTTAGTATATTCACTAGTGCTGATGTTTTGTTTAACAGTAAAAGTGCCAGAAAGAATTATACTCACTTCACAAGATCTCTCAGTTGGCTGCATTTACATAAAAAAACAATATTGACACTAATGATATTGACAGTAATACCAAGCTAGAGCGGAGCCACAGCCTGCTCCTGTGGTACTTATTTTTTCTTGTTAAAGATGCTGTAATCATTACATCTATATTAACAATGGATCAAATAACTACATGTTTTATGAAAGGTGTCACTCGTGGTGAAGAACACACAGAGATTAACACAGAACACTGCAGTTACCCACAGCTCTATGGAGCATTTCAGCATCTTATAATTCATTGTTGTGGTGTTTACAGTATTGGTTTAGTCTTTCCATGCTCATCAGTGTCGTTTATAGAAGCAGCAGCCAGCTGTTTTTAGCCAAAAAAGCTTTGTAACCCATTATGCGCTACCTGCTCAGGACAATATGGCAGACGGACAAAGTTGGCAACTAGCTTGTGATCACAGTGGAGGATTGAACAGCTAAAAGGCCAGGTCATTTTGTCACTAAAAGAGAGCTAAAAGGACATGGAATACAGGACTTTCATTTGCCAGGTGGCCAGAAATACAACTCCAAATAAATGCTAATGCAGCTCTGCTCTGTTGGGTGTCTAAATAAGCAATATTTGCTAAGCTGTAAGCAATAACAACTTCATAAGGTCAAAATAGGTTAATGTTGTTTTTACAGCATAGACTGTGTATGAAGATTGATGATGCGTCTCCATTTTTGTCTCCACAGTATAAAAATTAAGCCAAAATATCCCGGATATGGGTGCTGCTATCTTGTGCTGGTGACATCATTTGGAGTCAAAGACTGCACAGAAGTGATCGAGGTTGGAGTTGCTGTATTGGCGTCCTGCCCATATACCCGGCCAGCTTAATCGCAACCATGATGTGAAACCCCCTTTTTATAGCATCAAATAACTAATTATAACAAAACTTAGAAGAAAAAATAACACTTGCATGATCAGAACTTTCTCAAATGACAGAAACTGTCTCTGGGAAAAACATTTGTACATCATCAAATGGTTTACAACTTGTTGTCTCCAACATAGCTCCCAGCAAGCAAACAAAAAATACAATACAAAGTTGGACAACAAAAATCAAATCTAGCAACGCCTCTTGCGTCTTATACACAAGCTTAGTGGTTCTCACAGTTACCTCCCGTAGTCCGGCCAGTGCTGTTGGCAAGCTAACTGGCTCTCACTCTGGGCCTCTTCCACTGGTGACGCCACAATATTCCCTGAGCTGACTAGTGGGTGTGTGTGTGACGCAAGGGCGTGCGCCAATTGCCAGCTGAACCTGCATGTGTCTTTCTGTTGTGCGTTTTCCCCGTCCGCTAAAGTGGCAGATGGCCTGATGATTTACCTGCTAATTTTAGAACCTATGTAACATGACACAATTAGCTGAAGTAGCCCTAATTTCCAAGTACCTGATGTGTAACCGTCTTGGAATAATGTATGAATATTCCCATGTTGGAATAACAGAGGGGCAAGTTGTTGCGCAGCCAGCAACACTATCAGCACGCAAACAACACATAAACCACTTACACACAAAATACAAAGAAATTACATAATGCTGTTCAGAAGGCTGATATCAGCAGGGACGGATAAGTTTTGTGTACGACCAGTGTCAGTTTTTTTAAGGACAGTGACCCAAACCAGCAGGTAAAAGACAAGAGAAGGTTATAACTGATTTAATAAAACACGAATAAAACATTTTTATAAAAGTGTTTGGAACTTCAACATCCTGGCCATAAAATAATAGCAGGAAGAAAAAGATGAGGCCTCTTCCCAAAGTCATTGTTTTAGACACATGCAGCATTAGCCTAGCCTAGCACGAAGACTAGCAGTGGGGGACACTGCTAGCTTAATGCAATCAGGATTCTTTGAGCTGTTGAGCCATTGTGGCAAAACATTTCTCTGATCTTATTCTGTAAAATGCATACGGATGCTCTTCGGTGAAATCTCAGCTTATAGAATAATGCTATTCCAGCCTCTGTGCCTTCACCTGCATGGGCACCTGTCTCAGTCCTTAGCAGACTGGTTGTCACATATTGACTCTACTGGAAGTGAGCTTCCTTTGTCACACCAGACATTTGACGTGGCCTTGCAAGTGAATGCATACTTTTGTTGAAAATATACATGATGGTCTGTTCATGTTTAAACAAAGACTCAAACAAGTGGACATGCATTGTACATTAATCAACTAGCACTTCAAAGTATTCTTACCAGTTTGTTTTCGGTCTACTTCAGTACATGGGAGATATGCAAGGTTTCTACATGCAATTTAGAGTATGTGTATATATATATTTTTCTGTTGTGACAGTCAATTTAGCTTTGCCCTGTTGTAAGCTCCGCTCAGCTGATGATCCATGTGGATTAAAACAAACACCACTAATTGCTGGCAAATGATAGTTGAGCTGGGACAGCAACTAAACACGCTGACAAACAGGCAAGAGAAAAGAGTATGAGTGTGTAAATAAATGTTTGCAAGCAGCTTTAGAATTCAGTGTGTGACAACAGGCAAAAAAAGTGCCAGATCTGTAAGCAAACTTTAACAAAACAGTTCTAATAATAGCTCCTGTCAGTAGATTCTATTTGGAGTGCAACATCCGGACCCCCTGCAAAGGTGTCTGGGGACAAAATCGGACACATCCCCTCCTCGGTGAAGCACACTACTGATGCTAACATTTTGTGAAGCCGAGTTGACAGATGCACACACACAAGTACACACACCCACACCCTGCGGGAGGGCACGCACAAAGGGCTCATCCAATCTGCCAGCGTTCTACCAGCATGATCCCCATCTCCCTCTGCTCCATGACCCGCACGCAAACAGAGGCATTTACCAAATAATCACATTGTAAGGCTTCCCGATGTCTCTGTCATAATGTCGAATGTGGTTCAGAGGTTTCTCTGTGCATTTATAGGTGTTTTTTTGGCATTCACGCTTCAGTAGATGTAAATTAACAAATGGCAGGTTGTGGTGAGGTGGGGGTTACAAGGGAGTACAAGGTTAAGTAGGTCAATTACCAGCAGCAAGGACTTGGGATTCATTTAGCTGCATTTTGTTCCCAATTGCGACAACAAGGTGTTCTGAATTTGTTGCAACTATGATTTACAACAGAAGCTGAGTTTCTTGAGTACCGCAGTACTGAGAGCCACTCACCATTCCAAACTTATGAAATTACAAATAACACGATTTCACATGATAAGATACAGATATGAAGGACTGCACATTAGGGATAACCTCACATTTTACTGGCACAGATCCCAGTGCACTCTCAAGCTACAACCTGAAAATTGAGATATGATAGACATTAATTCATCACAAAATACTTTCTGTGCCAAAGATAAGCAGTGTACAGAGTTTTAAAAAAAACATATGCAATGTTGATTAGATATGTATCTGACAGACTGAAATAAAAAGGGCACAGCCTACTAAGCCTGACCCACCTTATTTTTCATGAGCTACTTGATCAAAACGCTGAAGGACCTGGCTCAGAAACGATCTCGTCCATCAGCTTAAATTGATATGAACTCGCATATGCAGAGAAGGGCTCGCACTGTAGAGCCCCGCTGTCATGTAAGAGAAGAAGCAGGCTAAGGTGGACAAAGTACACACTAAATAAATAATCTGCATTTGATTGGATTTATTTTAGCTCACACCAATCCATTAAAACATGCCCAAATCAGACTGACGTACGGTGGATATATTGATTGTTAAGTTATATTGATATATTGCAAAACATACCTGTATTTTGTAATCATCATTTATCTATACTGTAAATACCATGTCCAATCACAATCAAAATGTCTCAGTGAGTAGATCATTTTATAAATGCATGCACACATGGTGTTTTGTAGTATGTATGATGCAGTGGGGATGCACAGTAGCTCAGAGGCGGAACATCTGACTGCAGATCGGGAGGTCTGAGGTCCCTCTCCTGATGCCGACTGAAATATGGCATGGCTCCTAATTTGTGAAGCTGCAGGATCACCCGCTGGTTAATGAGGTTTCCGCCTGAATCATCGGTCCTAGGTGAATTACCCATACTTGTTCAGCCAGCTCTTCATTTATCCTTCCCATGTAATTTTACAAAGTAAACTTTTATTTCTCTTTTTTTTCTAGCATCACCCTCTCTCACTTCTCATTTCACACCAATTCTAAATAATTCCACAGTGAAGAACATAATGATAGCTTGTCATCTGGTTGTAATATCTAGCAGCCTATCTTATCTGTTTTTTTTTCACGGATTAACCATCATATCAAAACAAAATACCTGGGCAACCACTCAAAACATTACCATAAAAATTGCCATCCAACTTTTATTAGTTTGTGTAACGTAATTTCATGCACATAACATTTTGTCATACACTGAGAGGCGCAACAGCAACTCAGTTTGGTAAATGCGAGAAATACACAAGTCTTCAGGCAGTGTTTTCTTTGTCAAGTTCTAGCAAAGTTTTGTTTTTTAAACTCAGTCAGGCAGAAATGGATACATATTAAAAGTAAACGTGAACTTCATTAAAATGGTCAACTCCATTGGTAACATCTAAAGTGATCTCTCAGCAGACGGTTTTGGGTTACACACAGCGTTTTACACAGACACACGTGTTTCTTACTTGTTAAGTTAAACCCTATTCTTGTTAAAACCTCAGTGAAACCGTAAAGCTTTGTAGGAGAGTCTTGCTCCATAATGATATGAAAACTAATCACTGTCATCCTGCTTGTGTTTGTGCATCATCTCTATCTGAAGGATGCTTTATTTCCAACGCCCTCATACATGACATGCACCTCAGTCCATATTAATGATTGCAGCCTGGTGTGGGTATTATAACCAGATGAATGCAGACATTTATAAACCCCGGGTGTCGCCAAAACACAGATAAACACATCTATTATTTTAAGTGGTGTCAATAAGTGGACCTTTGCTTGTTGTGTTCAGCATGCTTGATTTAGTAATGTTTCCACCAACAACAGTCCTGCAGGGCATGCGCTTATTACATGTGCTGATGCATGAGGACTGGTATAGCTTTTCCTTTGAGATCGTATGATGATGACTTTGGTTTTGATTAATACACATTCTGAAATTAAATTAGGTCTCTATCTGCCCGACTTAAGCCTTTGCTCCCACGAGCTGTCTCCTATTAGCATATAATATCACTTCCCCTCCATGCTTCTTTTGATATGCCACTTAGTCCACCAAAAGAGTTCTCTCAAATTTGGTTTTCACAGTGAGCGGAAAAAAAACTCTAAAAGTGAAGTCGGGTCAAGATTCATTTGCAATCTGTTGCCTGCGGAAACAGCATATTGATGTAAACTCACCATGTATCTTCATTTACATGTAAATAGTAAACCCTTTCAAAATTACATTTTTGTGATTATCTTGACTTGGGAAAAGTTATGAATTATTATTACTGCTATAATGAGTTTTATTTATTTATTTGGTTTGATCTTTCTTTCAAGGAACTCCACTATAAAGCTTTTTTTTTTAAAGCAGCCTTACTGTGAAATCAATTTCTTCTTTTTAACATCTTTATGAATGTGGCCATCAAAGAGACGCCGTGCTCTGTGATCTGAGATCAGCGGTCCTAACAAAGCTGGCAAATAACAGTTCGAAATTGCTTCCAACTAATTATAATCCCTTTTGTAATCATTTCTGTTTTTATCGACTTGGAGCCCAGGCTACAATAGCTGCTTCTGTGATGGTGTGACACTTGGGGAGATTTGATGGATTGGGCAGAAGGGAACTGTTGGGCTGCACAGGTTGATTGAAAAAAGTGGTCAGTCAGCAACTCTGAGCACTCTAACAATTAGGTGTATTTTTATGTAGGTGTACAGTAAGTGTGTATATGCCATGCATATGTAGAATGTATGTGTACATGTGTTTACATTGTGGGTTTACAGTGATATGTAGGAATAAAATTATGCAGCTTTTTTGTTTGTTTGCGTGTGTGTGCGCGCAGAGGCGTGTGGGTGCTCCTTGCATGCAAGCCATTACAATTTATTTAGTAAAAGCTTGATTAATTGCACTGCCATGGCCTCTTTGTCTCTTGTATTTTAGGCCCATAAAAAGAATAGGACAATAAGTCAATATGTATATTATAATAATTAAGTTAAAAAAGAAATAAATACAAACTGAGTACACTATCCCCCTAGAGTCTGTGCCTCTTGGAAGCAACCAGCAGAAATCTAAGTCAGAATTGTTCAAAAGCACAGCACTAGTGGTGCTATTTTAATTGCACATGCATCTGCTGTCAGCTTCTGTGATGACTTTATGGGTGCCGATATGCAAAAAATGCAGTGCCTCGAGGTGAAAAGTTGCATATTGTACATATAAATCCCAGTTTTTTTGTGGCAAACATCCAAACAATCTGCATTTTAAGCACAGACACCGAGGCTCAAACTGTGATTTGATATGAGGTGTCTGACAGTGTGCATGTAGGAGGGAAAATGGGAAAAGGCTATTGTGTGCATGCCGTTAACATTCCTGTACAGCAATGTACGTTCTATGTTCTATGTGTGTATAAGACCTGACAGACACATAGGTACCATCATGCTGCCTGTGTGGAGTCACATATATTAAAAAGTAGCCCAGACGCAGATCAAAAAGTAGGATCAGCAGAGTTGATCTCCTGTTGACTGTTTCATATTCCGTTTCATCCTCCACCCCCGACCACACTCCTCCCTCCTTCCCGCAGACCTGCTCCTCTTCTGCAATCTGAACACTGTGGCCGTGGGAACTTCCAGGTCTGCTTTGATCACTTGTTTTCATGAGCACGATCAACGGGCGGAACGAGCCGCCAGACTGGACCGGGGCAGACGTGGTAAGGGTTCTGGGGAGTTTGACTTATTTCCAGTTTCATCACTTCAGGAGGGGGCATACTCCCACTAAAATTAAGGAAATTATTTATTTGGATGTGCTGGAACAAAACCTCTGTCTCTTGGTTAGTGACAGTATAAATGTTTAAAAGAATGTGTGGGGAACAAATTACGCGTCATCTAAAATAGCAACTTTAAATGTAATCAAAGTGGCCACTTCTCCAACTGAGCCCCTTGACAAATGATTGAAAGTTGAATTGAAAGGACGGAAGCAAATTTAAGACAACTTACGGAGACTGACAGAGCCTTTCATCGCTCGGCTTACAGGACTGACGTGACTGCCGAAGGCAAATGCCAACCACTTTTGATTTATCAAAGAAGGAAACAAAACCATCAACCTTTTTACTTTCTTTTACAGGAGTCAGTGAGTGTCTTCAGACAATAAGCTGTTCTACTGAAAATGACATGGAAGACTGTTATTTGTTACAGTAAATAAGAAACATTTGAAGGGTTGTATTTTAAAACGTATCAGAAGCATGTTACAACTTGAATTTGTTCATTTAATTAAAGAAGTCATATTACTCTTTTTCCCTTTCCTTAATTGGGTTATATTTCCTTTTTGTGGATGTAATAGGTTTGCTAAGTGAAAAAGCCCAAAGGGAGTTTCTATCTTCCATAGAAAAGACAGCTCCTGAACTGTCGGAAAACAGCTCGACTGTGGTCCAGCCTTTACTTCCATAAACTGTCTGCGTCACTTTGTAACACATGTCATAATGCTCACCTAGTGGCTAGTGTGGCATGCCCTTAAAAAACACTGGTGGAGAAACACACTGAGCTGCAGCACTCACAGTGACACCCTCCCTACTGAACGTTAGATATGGACATAAAGTTGTTACTACCTTAAAGTTGTTACTACTACGTGTTTCTTCACACTTGGAGACAGTGTACAGTTAAAACTTGACGCATGAAAGATCAATTTGTTACAAATTAATAACTTAACACGCTGAAACTCTTGCTCCAGTGTAGGTTGCAAAGCTGATTCAGGAACATGTACAGCTGAACCAAAGCCAAAGTTCCCAGCTTGTCAGGACCCACCCTACTCTGCTTATGATTGGATATTTGGCCTTAAAATAGATACAGCGCATGTGCAACTCCCAAAAAAGATCAAATAGAAGTGACATGCTTCATTCAGTAGCTAAGACAGAGAGTTCAACAAACAGGATAAAAAAAAGGTGCTGCAGTAATGTGCACTATGACAAAAATATGGTATTTTTTGAGAATGAAACCATGTAAACTGGTTGTGGTACAAACCCTAGAAAAATGATAAACCTGATAATGACCACTTCAAAACATTTTTACAAAGTTTCTGTTTTAGATCAGGTCCAACCTATTATTTAGCCAGAAAACAAACTTTCAACCAACATTACACCTGTAACCAACCTATTTACATGCTAGCTAAAAGCTGAAATGAATAGTGGATTATTCAAAGTAGCTGATTGCAACTATTTTCATTATTTTAATTTTTAAGCAAAATTGCACCAAAACAAAATCTGCTTCGCGTCTCAATGGTGTTCTTAATTGTCTGCTTTTTTGCTGTGTTATATGATTTAATTACAATATCTTTGGGTTTTGGCATTTGGTTGGACAGAAAAGCCTTTGAAGACATCAAGTTGTGATGGGCAGAGGTGAAAAACTGTTTATACTTTTAGCACCTCATTTACATTTGCTCTTGAATGAGCAAATGTCATGTGGTGGATGATGTCTTCTTTGAGGAAAAAAACACAAATCCAATCCAACAAATCCAAAAGAAAATCAGTTTAAAGAAGATCTGCGCCTTTAGACCAGCATGGGTATTTTTAATTGGAAGTCAGCAATAACTGTAAACAATGAGTTTAAAGAATAATGCGTGCTGCAGTGTCCAATACTATGTCCTGGGCAGGCTGTATGTTGGCAAAATATCCGATGACCACTGGTAAAATGGCCAGTCTCTGTGCATTCTTTATGCATGGTAATTAAAGTCATATGTTCTGTAGTTTTCTTCTTTCTTTTAAATACCAATCAGCAAGAATAAAGTTGTGTTTACAGGCGCTCATTAGTGGGGCCATTTTGTCAAGCAGTTCCAAGTTGTTGTTTCAAGTGAGCTTTTTGGTGTCTCTTGAAGTTGGAGGTCATGGCGGGTTGCTCTCTAATTGGGTGTCAAGAGGATTCTAAATATTTTCACACCCAAACGGCAGACACATGCATACACACACCCAAATACACACACACACACACATACACAGCTAATACATCCTGGTTTAATTGGCCAAATAGGCTTCCCTGGCCAGTAGTGCAAAATAATAAACCCATACACACACACACACACACACATATATATATACTGTAGTGATGTACAGTAGAAGCCCCTAATAAGGATTTGTCAGGCCTGTAGATTTGCAGAGCACTGGAGGAAAGCCGCCTTGCCGCTCCAGAGACAGGCCGCTGAAGCAATTCAACTTTGACTGTTGCGGTTGTAGTTGTTCTCCACACTTACAGCCAATTAAAATGCACGGCAAAGCGGTGCAGACAATCAGACACGCCAAGGCGCTCCTCAGCATGTTGCGACATTTGTGAGACAAGTTTCTCAGTTTTCTGTAAAAGCTGCAGAGGTGTAATGGATTATTTATTATCGATGCGCTGCACAGAGAAATGGGCGTCATGCCCAGAGTTAGTATTCTGAAAGAAAGGCAAAGATTAAAAAATAGGCCAAAACACCAACTACTGCCAAGTGCATTCTGACTCACTCAGTGTTCTCCTTTATTTCCACCAATAACAGACTACAATATGTATACCTTTTTGGCCCAAATGTGAGACGACCCTGATCATAAGACAACCTCCTCCCTCCCTTTTACAACACCTGTTTATGAAGATAAGAAACACTTGTAATATGAGCTAGGCAGATATGCCATATTTAGCATCTTTGAGATGTCACATTCAATTAAATGTACCGTAAATAATAATAACAAAAAGCAAACAAACAACAAAAGCAGTTATTTTAAATCTCAAACAAAAATACATACTCACACCCTCTGTCAAGCTATTAAAAGCAGTTTGTTGTGGGACCACAGAAAGATTTCACCCACTCCCTTCAAACATGACATTTTGTGACAGTATGTTATGGTCTCTTGGCAAATGTCTCTGTCTGGTCTGTCTCTTTGGTGTCTTCTGTAGGTTCAGCTAGTCTTAACCCTCTCAGGGAAGTCGGCTTATTTGTGTTTTAGAGGAAAATCAACACACAAAAATAGAGATACAAATCGGCATGATGCTGATTTTAAGTATGTTTATGGTCCCCATATCCAGAAACCTGTCGGCTATGATAAGCAGACGGCATAGGACACCTAGAGACACATTAACATTAAGTTGCTCTTCCTGAGGTTTTATTCCTTTGTTCCGTTGTTAAGTTTTTTCCCCTAATCCAAATCAAGGGTTCTAAGTGAGGGAGAGAGTGTCTAATGCTGTACAGATTGTAAAGTCTTTTAAGCCAAAGAAATTGTGACTTTGGCTTAACACCCTAGCTGAAAAATTCAAATGGATAACTTAAAGGGACTGAAAAATGGTTGAAACAAATAGCTTTTGCCACTCCAAGTGTCAGTAAGAATGAAAACTTGATTCAAAAACGAAGGATCACTTTGGTGGATCTGTAGCTGCACATGAATGAATTAATCCATGCAAGACAATGTGTTTTCTCTCAAGGAAACATTATTAAACAATTCCATGAGGGCCATCCCAGCTATCAAAGTGTGATGGGAGTATATCAGTCAAAAAAAGAAAGTTGATGCACTGTCTTAGCAATATTAATGCTACAAACAACCCATTATAAGTGACTTTTTACTACAAAAGCTGGTAACGCTGGTAACACCCACAAACTGTTTTCCAGAGAAAAAACTATAGAGCTTATAAAAATACATTATATTCAAAGGTATTATATATTTGCCTTAAACCATGTAAGGAAGGGATTGAGACTTGGAAACGGAAGACATTACGAGGAAAAGTAATAGTTCCTTTTAGTATATTTCCCTATTTCACATTTTATCACACAGACTTATGCGGGTCCATAAAAAGTCATGCACCAGTGAAAATGGCAGAAGAGAAGTGACA
The DNA here is from genome assembly GCA_029875015.1 of Lepomis gibbosus. Classification (NCBI taxonomy): domain Eukaryota; kingdom Metazoa; phylum Chordata; class Actinopteri; order Centrarchiformes; family Centrarchidae; genus Lepomis; species Lepomis gibbosus. The sequence goes on along the minus strand of JAPMOB010246051.1, from coordinate 16,569 downwards.
GAACTGTAGCTTAAAGCTAACTGTTAAAAATAAATGTCATGGTGCATAGATGGTAATTGATTTGAGTGATTGTAAGTTAATTGTAATGACAACAAAAACCTGTAGTGCATTTAGACTATGTACAGTATGCGGCTTCATTTGCAAATGGCTCTGGGTTAAAGAGGAAGAGAAAAAAAGACTGTTCAACAAAACCCCAAAACAGTTCCAGAATATTTCACATAGATTTCTTCTTTTTGCATAAGTGAAACCTTACAAAATTTTCTGCTGGGCTTCGTAGGCACAAATCTCATCAGCCGGCGACAGCAAGACGAAGACTCGGTGGATTTAGAGGCTGTGTGCCCTAGCTTTCAGTGTGAAAACAACAGCGTTTCTCCTGGTCCCATCTGTAACTAGCGTCGTCTGCAGAGTAATTTGGGATGATGCACTCAGCGGTGAGCTCCCATTTTACATTCATCATGGCCCTAATGCAATCACACACCCTGAGTTATTAGAGAGGAGAGGAGGAGGATGAGACAGCCCATTGGACAAATACATGGCTTGGGATGAATCTGAGCAGCTCTCTGAGTGGGAGAAACAAATCTACAAGTGACATTGGATTCCAGCTGACTGCTCCTTATGAACACCAGGCTTATGAGGTGATTTATGTGAGTACATAAGAAGGCAGTGGCAATGTTAAAACAATCTTACGGCAATTCATTACATGTACCACTCTCTCTTACTCCATCTCTCTCATGCTCAGCTTTGTCACTTGAGTCCCCTTTCCATTTTACACCTAAAAGTGCATCCAGCATTCCAGGTACATCAAAAGCGGATTAAAAGAGATAACGCTACAAAACTTTCGGGTCAAAGACAGTGTTTTTTTAAACCAAGCAAGTACATACAAAAGTTAGAAAGAGGAGGAGAAACGTCTTTGACCTGATGTTTTCTCCCCAGCTTGACAGCACAACAGAGCTAGCATCATTATCAGAACATATCCACTTCTCTGAAATTGCCTTCTGCCTGTGAAATTAATGACAGGCATTTGTACAGTGACAGGCGGCACCCAATACAACTGTAATCTCTCTCCAACTGTGTCGCGACGCGGCAGAGGACATGAGGAAAACAAATGGAGAGACAACAAGGCTTGCCATTAGTCTTGGCAAGGACTCAAGGACGCGGGAGGGTTGCTTTGCAACTAAATTTGGGAGAGCAATCTCCTCACTGGTTTTATTTTTAAATTATATGACTCATTTAGGAATGGAAATTCGAAGGTGACTAAGAAGGCGGCATAGTCAGTGAGGTACATTTTAATATGGCTTGATAAATAGGGGTTAAATGACAAATATGAAACATTTATGCTACCTCTTTGTTACATCACACTGCTCAATGGTCATTTGGGGCCAGGGTAAAGTTTTTATGCAAACATATTTCACAGCTCTTATGAAGATTATAAAATAAGCCTGTTGTAGTGGAAACATAGATGCTGGAAATAGTTGCAAATACAGAATGTTTTTTTAATTCAAGATTTTTATTCATTTATTAATTTAATTTTTTGAAGTCCCTAACAACTTAAAGCATCACTGATCAATATTTGTATACAAACAAGGAATCACATGACTATGTATAATGTGAAGTAGTTGTTTTTAATGATGAACCCACAGATAATTATCATCAGCTTTCTGGAGCATTTTAGCGTCATCATTGTTTTGGTTTTATTGCCCAAACTTGGTTCGCTCTCACCACTCTCAACTCTTTACTAAATTTACGAACTCTGTAAAAAAAAAAAGTTTAGGCAGATGAGGCCGGAGAAGATCAGAGGGAAACCCAGACAATACTTTCTCCATCAAATTTGATTCAGTTTCACCAAAAACGGCAAAAGCAGGTATAAAATTGTGTTTTTGTACAGTGATCAGTGAGGGATAGTCTCACCTTGCAGACCTTATCTCGACTTCAATTCAGCGCTGTGCAGCTAGGTCCCTCCCCTCTTCTATGCTCGGGGAAGTTGGCCAATCAGAAGCAAGTTGGTTTTCAGGAAGGAAGCTAAAACAAAGTGTTCAGAAAGAGAGTGAAAAGAGGTGCTGAAGCAGTGGACAGTATGGGAAATATAATTTCATAGCAACTGAACCCTGCCCACTTTAAACCATAGAGTAAATCACCATGCTGCACAGCAAGCCAGCTCTGGAGCAGGTTCAGTTCAGAGGCTCAGCCCGACCATCACTGACCAATCATCATCATCATATACATTCTGCCGCCACATAGTCTTACAAGAATTTGAAACTGCATGGCCAATTTCTCCTCTTCCATTTATTCAGAAACACATTTTGGTGGGTTGTTAAGGGGGAAATTAAGTTTTTTTACAGACTGAAAATCATAAATGATGACAATGACAGCCCAGTGAGCAGTGCATTCATGCATTCATGTGTAAGAAGGGTTTATGTTGATGTCTGTGAGTGAAGTGTCCATTGAGCTGTGCCAAACCACAGTGACAAATAGGAAATTCTGGCCATTGCACACTGGCACTGTTGATAAACCAGAAGTATCAAACTGTATAATGATTGTATCCACTTTTGCACTATCAAAAGAAAGATATTTCATCAATGACATCTTTGAAAATATGCAGTTTTTAAAATGGTATACACTTGTAGACAGCTTGGCAGTTTGGATCCTGACAATATAAATAGCATTGAAACCATAATAATAGATACAATACGTATCTTCATGAGCTCACATGGGCATACAATATGCAAGATAACAATTATATAGCACTAAAGGAAAATATTGCTTTTACGTCTTTGTGGCCTTTCTCTTTGATAGAAGTTTCAGAAAAGTAACGGTATAATTAAATCAAAAGAAAAGGGATGCAGAAGGGAATGGGGGGGGGTTGTTGCCTGGCAACATCACTCCAGGGAGATATGTCGATGCATGTGGATGTCGGTGCATGTGTACAAGGACATCTCTATAGGCTAATGTAAGAGCAAGTGGGGTGCGTTTCTTTGTTTGTTTGTGAACATGGCGGCAGTTTCCAGTGTTAGCAGAGAGAAAGCGTGGGGAGAGCGGGAGCACCACATCAAGGCAGCACGGCCGTGCCCTGCCATTAAAGCCCTTCAGACAAAGGGGAAAGGTATTTCAAAGATCCAATTAGGCCTGGACGTGTCGCCCATAAATCATTAGTGCTGAGGAGCCTCAGACAGAGAGATGGGTAAGACTCTGTTTAGCTTATGAGTCACTGTCAGAGCCAATTTTTTTCCCAATTTAAATGAGCTCCTCAGGAGAGTTTTCATCTAAATTTTAAAATTTGGCAAAGCTGGTGGAATGAAAGGCTTTTTGTGGATGAATAGCCTACTAGTTAATGTCGTTTAAATTTCGCACTGATACTGACTGGACCACAGACTTCGACTGGAGGTGCAAATGACGGTACACTCCCTGTTAAACATGAAGAACAGTGAACATTGTCAGGATTATTTCTTCATCTCAGCATAATGAGCTGCGTAGTACAAGACACCAACTCTATTTTCTTTGAGATGTCTGCTTGACTGTCTATGTAACATTGTCACATTATAAAATGGATTTAAGGGCCTCACATAAACCTGGCACTATATAACAAGTCATAATACGCATAGTCGTGCTTAGGTTAGCGTCAGACTTGTGAAACAGGAGACAAAGTGTTTAAAATGCCAGCACGAAAGCGTGGAATTTATATATACTGAGTGGTGAGGTTGCATTGTGCCATTTGCAAACTTAGACATTTCCCTTCCCTCCCTGGTTCCCTCACCGGATCTTTTAAAATGCACCGTGTGAATGGAGGCTGATTTGATGCCCTTTGGCTCCGGCTGAATTGCCTATGAATATCTGCTGCATTGTCACAGGGGTTTTGACGGGTGTTTAAGATGTGTTAAGATTTGTGTCAAATGCTCGGTTTGCACAGCGTCATAGGGTATCAGCTCAGCAGCTTGTGACTTTCACACCTTGCGTAATGGAAAGGGGAGCAATGTGCGAGGGATTTAGCTTCATATATGGAAATCTGTTGCTTTAGAATGTTTTCTTGTTGTTGTTGCACTTTCTGTCCTTGCAAGCGTGCTACAGCGCAGCCAGTCACACAAGCAGCAGCAGTTCTCTTAGCCCAGTGAAAACGTGTCTTCATGGTGACAAGGTGATGGAAGACTGATTAGGTACTCTGGCATATGTTTGGAAGCCAAGATAAAGTTCTTTATGTTTGAAATTGCGGGCATCAGCAGCGCAGTATGAAAGGTGGTTGCTGCTGACCACAGAGAACAAAGACACATGCTCTGAGCGAGAAACCTCAAAGTGTATTAAAAAGGAATTCTGTTTATCTTATCTACACTTACATGTAGGCTTGATCGATATTGAAGTTCATTTCAGCAAGTACAGATAGGACTGGATTTCTAATGGAGGAAGGAAAATGTTTCATTTGAGATAAAAATAAACATCTCAGCGTGAACAAATGTTGAAAAGATGGGCTCTCTTTTGAAAATCTATCAAATCTACTTATCGTAGAATAGAACTTTCTTTTTTATTTCTCCCCTTGTTTATTTTATTCCAGCGGCCAAATGCACATTTCTGGGTAGACAGGGATCTAGTCACTCAGTAAGACTCTTGTTGTCAGCATGGCTTTCTAGAGTGGTACTTAATTGACAAAATCATTTACATCCCACCCAAAGACCTTTTTCAGTCTCGCCATGCGCAGCTAGTTGTCATGGTGATACTGGTGCTACAATGGAGATTTCCTGGAATTCTATTCACAAGTGCTGCATCCTCAATGCACCGATTAAAGTCATTAAAACACTTCGACTTGGAAAAGCCCCACTGCTCTGTGCATCCTAGGAAATTAAGCAACTTTTCTTTCTATAGCTGATATGACACTGATATTTGCTTTTTCGTCAAGGCAGCAAATGAATGGTGACAAACAAAAGCCAGTTCGCAGATTTAGTCGTTAAACTGACTTAAGAAGAAGGGAATCAGTGAAAGGAGTCCTGTTATTCAAATAACAGTAGTGTGAAATTAATTAATCACTCAGTGGAACAGACAGACAGTTGTTTTGTGTTTCCTGCAGGAAACAACAGTACGCTACAGCGCAGCAGGAGTTGGCATTTGAACTTAATCAGATAATAGCTTCCCAGACGAGAGTCAACAGCTCATTGTGATCTTCATTATCCCAGGGGAAGGGTTCAGCCCGTGCACGTGTCATGCTTCAGATTCACTCAGTTACACGCTTTCGCACCTGGAGGCTGCCCAGGGCAGCAAGAGAAATCTACTGTCGGCCTGCTGAGCAACTCTACCGAAGCAGCAGGGAGCCTCACCCGAGGGCAACTCTGTGTTAATTGCCCACGGAGAGCAGAGCATTGTTCAATCACCCCACGGTCTTTCACAGACCAACCCAGAGCTCACTTTATAACCAACCAACGTGCAAAGTTATTAGGGTGCATCCACTGGCAGAAAAAAGCCTATATTATGACAATTTCCCCCTCATACACCATCTGCAGTTCAAGCCTGTTGCCTTCCCTCTGTTGGAAGCTTAATTAGTCCGTCGCTGAGGTTTCCCAGCCAGCCACTGCTTGCCTCCGTACGCTTTATGCCGTGATCATACACTTGGGCATTGGGCAGCTGGTATACTCTCAAAGCAATGAGTCATAGCAGATGAAAATGTTACACACTCAAACAAGGGCACGCCGAGATAATGGCCGACTCTGGTGCAAAGGACAGAGACAAAGGCAGTGTGTGTGTGTGTGTGTACGCGTCCGGGATGTTCATGGTTGATGAATGAGGTAAAAAAAAATCACAGTGCTGAGCTTGCTTGTCTTCTCTTATGGGAAGAAATTCTCCCTCTGTGTCTATGTCTATGCTCATGCGCAGCTTTATTTGTGTGGGGGGATGTTTTTGTGTACTGTATATGCATGAGGAACAAACAATCTCCTGGAGGGAGGGACCCAACATCTAAGCATCAACGCTCTTTCTTCATTTGTTTATGCCTTGTGTGTCCAAAACATACACACACACACACACACACACAGACATACATACATAAGAAACTTGCATCTACAGCCTTGTTAAACCCCTCTGGTTTCTTTCACATGAAGCGAGCTTTACATTGCTTGGCTTAACCATGCCTTATTTATGCTACACCTCAGGCTAGCTGTCAGCCCGCGCAGCTTTCCCCTATGTATCCACTCTGGGACTCCTTACAGTGACACACAGTATCTAAAACAGCTCTGTTCCATCCAAATGCTCCTCTGCTTTCTAGAGTGTGTCTCTCACACAAACACAACCCTTCCCCATGTTCTCACCGTTTATTCCTGGATATCACTTCATTAAACCCCAAGTTAAGGGCCGAACACTTGGAATTTAAAATCATTTGCCACCTGATGCTCCTGAATTCATTAATATCATCTACATTCAAGGGACAAAATAGATGGCTGACAAGTGATTTAAGTACAAACAGAATTGTTAGACATATATGACCAAACTGTCTTTGACTGATGCACAGCTTGGAGGCAACATTGGTCCCAAATCTCTCCAGATGTGGATTTTTTTATACATAGCTTAACAAATATATTTCACGCCTTTTGCTTTAGTTCTCCTCTTATACTAGTGATGAAAACTAGCTTTAGATTTGGAATCAGTTATTATTAGGTATTAACTATTTGGCAAGAAATACAAATGTACCAAAAAGGCCCGAATATTGGAGAACACTGACAGGTAAGACGAAATACTGTTAAAAAATGTAGAAAATGCTCGTCTCCTATTTACATACTCCTCTGTCAGACTCTCAAAAGTGGTCAGAATTGTTTTTGGACTCGTTTTGATCTCCTCCTCATCTATGACACCGGCACATAGTCTGGACAGATAGCTTTTAGACCCCAGTGTGTTTCCGCAGTCGACGCCAGGAAGAAACATGCTCGACTACCAACAGCAAGGCTAAAACCAACAAACCAACACGTTAAACTCTCTGTAGGAGACACTTGTTCCTTTCAAAAAGAATGTCTGGTGTTGTGAAAAGACATATAATTGTCAAATATAATTCAAAAATGCTATATCCATCAAATAATGTCTGGGCCAATGGGTCATTTTGAAGAAGTGGAAAAATGAAACAGCAGGAAGTCTGTCTTTAAGGCCCCTTACCCTGAGTCAAGGTTCTGTTCAATGTTTTTACCTGCTAAAAGGGAGATGTTCCATGCCTTTTTAGCCAAGTTCTTGCTCATGGTGAAAATTATTAGGCCTCTGTAAATAATACTAAAGTGTAAGGTCTAGACATGCTCTATAAAAAGCACAATAAGATCATTTTTGTTATGAATTTGATAAATGAAGTTTAACTATATTCAAACTATGGAAAATTAATATTTTTTAAAAAATGTATCATACTTTTTCCTTTTAAAGTAAGATTTCCAACCTGGAACTATTTATTACTACTATGAAATGGAACCAAAGTTATATGAAAGGGAAAGAATTGCTACATTTGCTACACTCTTCATAATCTTTGACACCTCTGCTGTGTCTCCTCATCAATGGAAAGCTTTTTCCTAACCTCTGCTCTTGCTTGCAACCTCAAACTTTACTCCCCCCCTGGCTTATCACTTTTTTTATTTCAGTCTCAGTACCCCTCCTTCTAATAGAAGAAAAGGTCAAGCCACTGTCAAATAACCAGTGCTACGAATTTTAGAGTTAAATCTTGGTGCTCAAAATGGCCTTTTGTGACTTTTCTCACCCCACAGTTTCATTTTCAATATCATGCTTTATTCAAAAATGTGTTTACCACTTTTAAACTGAGAAGTCACTGGCCTTCTGTGAAATCCACTGGCTGTTTTTCTGTGGCCCACCACTTCTCTCCCGCTCTACTCTGTCTTAATGTTCCTTTAGCTTCATTCCTAGTGTCACGTTATCACAGCAAGAATTGTGATATTAAATAGATGCTTAGAGCCCTTGTTGCACCAAGATAAAAGCCAACACTGAGACTGTCTGTCTCAGTGTGAAACCGGAGCTTATTATCTTTCTGATATCCATTCAAAACAGTTTACAAAGCTTTGGAAAGTTTAATTTTAGCCTGGCATAATATTGCTTGGTTTTTGTAGTTGACTTGGCCAACTCCTGCAGACTTACTGGGTTTTCTCCAACATATACACACATATACAAGCTCTTCCCCACCATCTGGGACCGATGGGAGTGATGTGCTGCGTTCAGCTCCCTGGTGTAGGAGCACGCAGGAGCGCAGAGCGCAGCAAACTCTCCCCCCTGACATTTTGGGAGCCCCTGGCTGGCACGCCTTGAGTCGATTAATGATCTAGAGAGCTGCTGTGTTCACGGATGACAGTCTAGCACGCGCACTTGTGCAAACACGCACACAAGCGTGGCCGTGATGCAGGGTGATTAATGTACGGGCTAATATGATGAGAAAATTAAAACTGCAGCTCATTTGGTGCAGTGGGCAACACTTTTTACACACTTCAGCCTTCTTTGTGTTGAACACCTTTTTGGTGGCCTGATAAATGGAAACAATGTATGTAAACAGCCCTTTATTAGAAATAAAGAATGGCTCTGCCTTTTTACTTTTCAATTTTACCACAGGTATTTGACATTTCTCAGGGATACGGGTCAGGTACCATGCTCAACATTTTAATGGCTGTGACAACCTTCAAATTAGGGAAGATAAAGAGAACCTGCAGTGTCTATTTTCTGCTAAAGCAGCAATATAACAGCAGCAAAGCCAGCAATGGCAGTGAGTCGTATTTCCTGCCGTTATCACAACTTGTTTTATCATACGGCAGTTCTCATCCCCTGATGGACAGATATAGTAGATAATTACAGAACCAAGTTCAGCTACAGTTAGCAGTGATAATGACCTGCCATATACAGTATATCTGCCTCTTTGTAAATGTCGGCGTGGATTTTGGAACGTCCATCAGCCTGATCCAATCTAGCACCACCCCACCTAAACCCATCCACTAAATAAACATGGAATTTACTTTGATACTGTCCAATCACAAACAAGAAGTTGTTCTATAATCTGAAATGTCATCATGTTTTTCTTTAAATGTCTTGTTTTAACCCTCAGAGCCACCGTAGTAGACCCACTGTTATTTATAATTCTGTACGGGTGCAGGTCTTTTTGAAATGAAATCAGAGTCGGTTGAAGTGCTGCAATGTGCCTTGGTTGGCCAGCTCATTTGCTAGTGCTTCTTGCGTTAGTCTCTGGGTGATGCGAACTATACGGTCCAGGTCCTGTTCTGGGTCACCGGCAACTGCGCTGATGCAAATTTAATATAAAGTACCAAGCAGACAGTAATATATTTGTGTTAAAGAGGTAATCCAGTGAATTAGTATTGCACTTCTAAAGGTTGGACAACTTCTCAGAGGATTAAAGAAAACAAATTAATAAAACAACGTGTTTGTGCTGAGATGCCCTGACTTTTAATCTCCAGTTTAGGTCAAGTGCCAAAATCACTTGGTCCAACAATTCCCACAATGCAACTGAACAGCATCTTTCAATCGAGCCTCTCTCGTCCTGGTAAATGCTCATGTCTTTCAAAATCTACACTGGCACTTCTTAATGCAAGGTTTGTTAAAAAGTTAGTGAAAGTCGCGAAAACATTATTTTAACTGCCTTGAGAAAGCTCCTCCCACAGAAAACATCACACAATTGCTTTCATGGGGTGATAATAGCTTCATTCATAGTGCTCCTTATGATGAGTAAACTAGTAACCATCAGTAAAATTGGTGTTGGGCCCCTTTAATTTATATTCAGGGATTAGCAAGAAATATATTCTTGTATAACGTGCATTCTTGTACATCCATGCACGCACACACACACACACACACACATAGATGGATGAAATCTATGGACCAAAGTCAGAAGGTCACAGAACTCCTGAGCCGTTTCATCCATCTGAAATCGCGAGGCCTGTGCTGAATCAGATTTAAATAAATTAGAATGCCTGCTGCATTGTATGTCCTTTCAGGTGAGCAGAATAAGGTTAAATATCTTGCTATACAGACATGAAAGGGACATCACTCAATAGAAGTGACATATCTATCCAACTGTAATGTGGTTTTGGGTTGAGAATTGGTTGATAGGTGCAATAACATCATATTTCATCATAGGGCAGTTTTCCCTTTCTTCAAAGCAAAGGAAAAAACACACGTGATAAGCTTTCAACAACGTGCCATATCTGATCAATACCTGGCTGTAATGCTTCCATTTATCTCGTAGGGTTGATTCTTTTTTTGTTTACATTTTTTGTTTAACACCTTGACGATGAGGTCGTCCAAGCGTAACGCCTTCGAGGCCTCATGAGGGGGGAAGGAGAGGGAATAAATTGAGTTAAAAAAAGGTGAATAAAAACTCCAAGCAATAATTAGTGTAGAAGGAAATTACTGTTAAATTTCGAAGAAATCGGCAGTCAGCCATCTAAGGTCGACACTTGAGAATTGCAATTAGTCTGCTATCTTTCTCATTAAAAACACTTCTTCATTGTGTTTAGCTCTCTTTGACATGTGCAGAATTATTATTGTTTGTCTTTATGTAACTTCTGATATAGTATAAAAGGTTAAAACTTCACTTGTGAGCATCATGGCATTATGGAATAGCCTTCACTTCTCCCCTGCCTCCGACAGACAGCTTTACCCTGGGGCTGACTAACGAACGGCCTACTCGATGAACCACAACGACTAAATGACTTGTTCCTGCGCCGCTCATCAAAGCCAGGTGCATCTATGGCACTGTAGACGACGGGGTTGAGGAGATCCGAAGGAACGCTGCTTGTTAGTGTGTCAGCTCGGCTGGGCGAAAAGAGAAATACCGAGGGGAGCGGATCAAGAACTGTCGAACGGTAATAAAAGCAAACCAAGCAAGGTAGGGGGAAAGGACAGAGAGATCGAGGCACGAATCCAGTGGGCGGCAACCTTTTGGCTTCAAGACTGAAGTTATTTTTATTGTCGTAGTTATTGATGTTAAAGGTAAATGTCATGCTGTGGCAAAGAGCTGCCATTATCTCTGTGTTAAGGTTAACAGCAACAGTGTGGAATGACGTAAAGCAGAGATGTAAGAGAACAGTGGGCTCAGCTGCAGTCTGATGGTGATCATTATGGTGATGATCCTTTTAAGAAAAGGTGTTGGCATGTGGATATTTGCCCGAAAACACATTTGGGAAGGTAATTAGACTATCACCTGGGTAGTTTGGAGTGGCTGGAAAACAATCGGAAACAAGAGACTGACAATTCCCCGCCAGAGTGAAGTCAACAGTAGCCTCATCAGGTCGACCGCATTGCCAACTGCTACAATCAATTCTTCCTAGTTAACACCCATGGCTGTGCATAATGAAATAATTATATATAGAAGGGGAGAGTATCTTGTTGATTTGCAGAATTTCAATCTCATTATAAAAAGGGGATTAGCTTTGTCAGTCGAAACCGAGGCCTGCACTAGCTCTATTACACAAACGTACTGGGGAAAAAAAGGATTTTTAATTCATTCCAAAGATTAGTTATGATCTCTGAGATTGGATCTGTTAATGGAGTCATGGCACTGTGGCTGCGTAGCTCTCAACAAGCAGACTGCTGCTCCACTCAAGGCCCGTCTTTGGACAGTGTACACTCACTTGATACAATCAGTTCTGGATATAATGCAGAAAATATTGTCACCCATGCTAAGTGGGGTGATTGAGTTTATTTAAATGCCCGATTTCATTCATGAGATTTGTAAACTAATTTTAGGTCAGCAAAGCATAAAGCATGACTGATCATGAATCATTTCAAAGAAGCTGCAATAGCTTACAATTTCTGAACATCAACTTTAATTTTAAAATTGTGGGGTATAGGTGTTACAATGAACGGTACCTCTGAACACTACCACTATTTTCAAGATTCAAAGCTAAGGAAACAGGCTTAGAATAAAAAAGCTTTTTTGTTTTACTATACTCAGGAAAGTCATCAGTCTGTGGGCATTCATTTGAAATGAATTAAATGAAAAACAACATGATTCCTTATTAATAGCCCTGGAGCACATTCAATTGAACACACATCTAGTAACTAAAAGCAGACACAGAAAATTTGTTTTGGGGAGATTTTAATGCATCACAATTTAATCACAACACATGTTTGATATGATTTATGGTAGGTGTTTGTCTGGAAGGGCTATTCTATGTATTTACATTCAGTAATTACCTCTCAGTGTTTTAGTTATTATTGTTAGTGGCGGAGTCTCCCATTCCTGCACTTGATTTAAGTAGCCTTATTTTCTGTTCTGTCTACTTGAACCTTTTCTGATGAATCCAAAGCTACATTCACACTTTAGGACTTAATGCTCAATTCCAATTTATTGCACAGATTGATTGACAGTTCATATTAATGTTTAAATGTAGCGCATATCATGTTGAAGGATGAACTGGCCACGGCCTGTATGCACTGAAGAATAATACGGTTAGCTCATACTCGTACTGCTAATCATACTGCTAATCTTCCCGGCTCCAGTAATTCCTATTTACTGTTATAAAAAAAGGGGGGGACAGCTCTAGAGAGCGGACAGGTGCAGGGTTGCAGTCCAAAGCAACAAAGTTTGTGAAAGTCATTTTTCAGAATAGCAGGAATCAAGCTAAGTTAGATGGTAAAACAGGAAGTCAAAAAAGAAAAACCTGCTATGACATAAACCAATAATTTGTATTCACATTGTATTCTTACAGTGATTTTGTTAATAGTTTTCATTTTGTTCATGAAAAGCTCTTAACAAACAAAACAGATGGGGGTTTTTTTCTTTCTTTTTGTATTCAAATCCCCATGAAGATCTCATCCACTACAACATCCCCATCTGACTCACAACTCTATTGTGGCATTCCTGAATTCATTAATTCTGCCGCTCTCCTCTCGTACAGCACATCCGCTGCATTGTTTGGTGGAGGTGTCCGGTGATGGCTGTGATGAAAGGCATTTGATCTTTCATGTGAAATGGCAGGGTAGTACAAGCCGTGACTGTCTGCAGAACAAACACTGGGATCAGGGGAAAAAAATCATGTCAAAGGACAAAGCCTCCGGAGCCTCAACAGTTTGATAGGTGTTTTTATCAGTCCACTGTGATATGTTAGCAATTATTCATTACAATTGCAGCTGCTGTCCTTATTTTAAAAAGGTTGAGCAGTTTTCAAACAGTCAACAATTTCCCGTTGGACTTGATTTTGTGGTTTCTTAGAAGAACCTACAACTAGTTGGATGATAATTATCATCATTACCTCCACATGAACATTAATAAATGCCAAATCCTAATTTACATTCCAGAGGCATGCTTTTATTTTGAGAGAGAAATGTGCACACACACAAACACACACATATAGGTTGACAGATCATACATCTGGGTGATGCAGGACAAGGATTTGAGTGCAAATGGATGAATCTAAAAGTGTGTGTGTGTGTGTGTTTGTGTGTGCGCCCATATGCCTCCCTCTGAGGGAGCATCAGAGTGCTTTATCTGTCATCATAAGGACAGAAACAAAGGCGGCACTGGCTGCAAACGACAGCCGAAGCCCAGGACTCTCAAGCAGCGACACAGCAGACTGTGTGTGTTTTGGGGTTTGGGGATGCTGCGACACAGTATTGCCTTACAGTTTCCTGTGAGTCGGCTGATCTGGAACTGTCTGAGGGAATAGTTACAAGTGTCACTCAAATGTGAACTTTGAGATCTGACCATGGACTTGGGAATGTTTTAAAAATTACATCATGCAGACAGACTTAAAAATGGAAATCCCAAATGTGTGTCTATTCTATTCATTTAAATATCTTTGTGCAAAACATTTCCCCTTTTCCCCCTCTGCATATCTTTGTCCCCTTTGTCCTTATTGTGCCTGGATCCAGATTATATCCCAGCAATTGTTAATATGCTTCTGAAGGTCTGATCGAAGGTTATCCAGTGCTGTGACTTTCTGCATTCTGATGCAGTCAGCTGAGAGGAGTGTGCATTTCAGTAACAAGTGTTAACCATTTAAAAACTAATGACTGTAAGACAATTAACAAAGATAAGCTTTTTTAATTTGCACGTTTGTTTTTTTTGTATGTGAAATACATGCCTCATGTATGCATGACAAATTTCACCTACCCAGCACATGAACTGCTAGAATGAGGAATATTTTCTTCCCGGATGCTGTCCGACTGATGAGCTGGCCCAGGTGACAGGCTTTGCACAGACTGACACTACACCCTGCTGCTGCTGCTGCACTAAAGGTAGTTCGTCCTACCATGACGTTTTTAACATGTATTATGATGTTTATAATACTGACACCGCATTTTATACATGGTTTTATTGATCTGGTTGCACCATGCTTTATTTATTTGCAGTATTATGTTAAGATAATATGATATTAAGACTGACCGACATCTGAGTACTAATTTTGTTCCTCGTGTTTACACGACAGAATGAGAATCAATATCCTTGTATCCTTGTATTGTTATTTTAGTGTAGTGTATTCTACTCCATGATATTACTACATATTGGATTTTCTAACCTACCTCAATTAAACTCCCACCTATTATACTGATTGGTTTGTACAAAGTGACACTGACATGTAACTACATCACAACTCTAAATGGTTGCACATTTAATAAAAGCAAAGCACACTACAAAGACTTGAGCTGGAACCAAGCACTCAAAAGCTATAAAATCTGGTTGATGTCATGCTTTCCCGTTGTGGTATAGTGCTGGCTACCTAACATTAGCCTTATTTTCCAACCACCTGCAGCCACTGATTTATGTAATGCACTTATCCCCAACTTTTCAGTCCATTTAAACTTTCAAGTTTTACTCCACAAAAAAAAAAGGTGCCGTCATGTAGTTCTGTGTGCCAGTCGGGATTTAGCAACATTTGAATCAAAATGTGATGACAGATGGTGTTGCTTTTTTTGGTCCCTGTTGGATCAAAGCACACCAACACAGTCCTGATGAAGCAGATTAGCTGAGGTTTTGACTCTAAAACCCTCAATAAAGAAATAACTACAAATGTTTAATATAACCTTTGACTGCTGCTTTATAGTTATGAATTTTTCATTTTCGTCGGTTCTCTAACAAAGCCTAGTTTTACCTTTAAACATATAGTTTTAGGGACAAATTGTACTGCATTAGGGGCTGTGAAGTATTTGCAATATTCAGTTGAAATTCACATTGTAAAAAGTATTCAAAATAATACATTACAGAACCAGTCATGTACAGTGCTTTTGTAGAATGGCATTGTGCATCTGACAGTTTAGTTATCTTGTTTTACTGACTGCTGTTTTCTTGGGTTCACAGACACTCAACACAAACATGAGACAGACGTGCTCTATAGAAGCCAAAAAGGCTTTCAGTGTGTCATTCTGAACAACTTTGCTCACCATCTGGAAATCACTCTGCATCTGCACCCCAAATAGGGAAAAGGCAAAAAAATATTACTGCCATACTGTCATTTCCTCAAGATTGTATAAATAGAAGTGAGAAAAAAATGCAATTTTTCAGTGAATCAGGATTTGAAAAGATGTAGAGTAAGGCTTACTTTTAAAATGTTGCAGTTTTTACTGAAGATGCTGTTTAACTGTACATTTTGGTCTTAACAACAAAACCTTAGATATTTCAATCACTTGTAAGTATAATTACCTAACATATTGTAAGTTATAGTAGTCCTGCAGCGCTGGGAACCACAGCCTACACTACTGTAACATTTTAACATTTTGACAGTAATCCAAACACAAGACATTGCATTTGTAATTTTTCTGAACTTTCCACTGCTGACACACATTTAAAATGTAGGGCTGGTTGAAAATGCTTGCAAACACGTTGCATCAATTCAGTGAGCCGTACGTTTCATAATAACAGAAACATAACAGACCAGAAACAGAAAATGTGGCAGGCCATTTCACAATAAACATCTTCTTAAACCCACAATAATGCAACAAGTGACTCATTAACAAGCGGGCATTTGAACAGCAGTAGGCCACCGCCGTGGCTGACCCTGATGAGATGAAGCAACCTGCTCAGCGGTGCAGCAGCATTTTAACAAACAATCAAAGGCTAAAGGCGCAAATGACCCCAGCCAGCATGGTTCAGAACACACACTGTATCAGAAACACACTCAACTGTGTGGACAATCACACGGGTAGCTGTGGGCAGTGTAAATATTCAATCCTCCAGCAATAAGCCATGTGGGGAGTTAGTTAGCATTAGCACAATGCTACTCCTTCCTGCTGATTCAGAAGCAGCATTTAATGCCGGATATGAACCCTGGTCATTTGCCCATCTCTGTCATGTGCCTACAGCTTGCAGAAATGTTAATAAACTCTACAAAAGGAAGCAGCCTGTTGAGTCGAGTGTTGGATCCCAATACTAAACATGCACAGTGTTCGTCATACCAAGACGAGAAAAGAAAGAGATACAGAGACCCACAGATGGCATTCAGCAGAGAATATTTAGCTTGGGGCCAATGTGTGAGACCTCTGTATGCTTGATTCAAAGAATGTCATTTGCCTAGTGCCTAACAGAGCACAACAGAACTGAACGTGTGTGTGTGTGTGTGTGTGTGTGTGTGTGTGTGTGTGTGTGTGTGTGTGTGTGTGTGTGTGTGTGTGTGTGTG
>JAPMOB010246049.1:0-41289 GCA_029875015.1 Lepomis gibbosus | reverse complement strand
CTTAATTAGATATTTAACCGCAGAAAGCCAACCAATCTGCCACTTATAAATCATACTGAGCAAAATCCAACACAAGGTTAGATCACGCTATTAGCCTAATATCACTTCATGCACAGGCTTATTAACGTGTTAGTTGCAGTAAGAGATAGACAGATTACACTTTTCCTGACTATTTCCAATTAGTGGTGATTCTGATTTTGGCCAATTACGATTTTCTTTCTTTCTAAGAACTATAACTAACAGCATACACAAACATCTTTGTAACTTTTCTTTATTGGAAAAATCTTTTTTTATTAGGATATCCATCAGCACCAGCATGTTATGTATGTACTATTCTCACTCGGGTCCTTTTAATTGTATGGTCATCATAAAACACTGATTATTAAATAACATTCTCTTTTTCTCTGGAAGGAGCTGTTTTGTACAAATAGCCCTCAATCCAACTGAAAATAAATTGCAGTAGCCTATAAAGTAGGGCACTTTTAAATATATTTTAATTGAAATATTTGTATCTCACCTTTTTAATTCTACTTAATTATCCACCTTACTTAATCACAAACTACAGCAATCAAGGACCTGTACCAGAAAGCAGGATTTGAGCATATCCAGGTAACTTCGTACAACAACGGTGGTTCACTTCTTACCAGAGTAGATCGCCATGGTAACTTTTGCTGAACGACTAACCTTCTCAGGAGCACCTTATGTTCCAGATAAGAGATCAACTCTATGAAAATGCCACTTACTGACCAATCAGCTCTTGGAAAATTACATCACCATCTGTAGGAAATCCCACTGTTTATAACTTGCTTTTATGCTTGCTGTGGTGTTATGGAGAAACTCTTGTAGGGTATCGCAATATCATCCTACAGAGACTGATTAAAAGCCTTAGGCTATCGTACGCCTACAGGTTTTTACAGTAAGCCTACTAAAAGCTTTGAAATGTGTTTTAGGCTATATTTTATTATTTGCTACTTTCTGCAGTGTTACAGTTTGCTCTTTGTTTGTAAAATACAACGTTCTGATTCCAGTGAACTTCATGTTCATGTCTGTGATTGGTCATCTGCTGCTAACACCGCCTCTTTTATGTGAATGTGCTCACAGCTGGATTCAGAAACCCTGGGTTGAGTTACCCAGTTGATAACCAGCTTTGTGGTACCGCTTATCCCGACCGTGATTGTTAGGGGTAGTTAAGCCAGATAATTAAAAGCTATCCTGGGTATGTTGAACTGGCTTTGTGGTACAGGCCCCTGCTTACCATGCTTTTCCTGTCAAACACACACCTACACTTGTCCCCACCGCCTGCATCAGTGTGCTCTGACTTTGTCAGCAGTTTTTGAAAACAATTTTTTCCGCGTGTGGAGGAGGATTTTTGTTAATTACCGATTGAGACCACTGTAGTATGAATGACATTGTCACTAACAGCTCTGTTCATTGTTGCTTTATCTGCTCCATGCTTTACAATACCCATTGTTATTGCTATGACATGAGTTTACTGTCTGTACTGCTGTACACACACGTGACACATGGCGCAGCACAGTGTGTTTGTAACGTTCAATGTGACCAGCAGAAAATTGGATATTTGACACTGCTCGGCCTTGGTCACTGGTCATTGCTGATTAGGCTGAAAACCAGCCTATTTCAGTCCCCAGCCGATCAATCAGTGCATCTCTATCTGTAGAAGGTTACTTACTATCAAACAAGCTATTATACAAGCTACGAAACAAGCTATGTAATGTTACATGGTGAGCTCATAAAAAAAATTTAAAAATCGGTTATCATAATTTTTTGTTGGAATTAATTTATTAATGACTCAGCATCACCTGTATTAAAGACTAAATAATCAGTTCATCCGATGTTTAAAGTGACTAAAACAGCCCTGCCAGCCTACTTAACATTACTGCAGTTCAACAACAACTGAAGGATTCGAAGTTGTTTTATCCCACTGCACTCCTGTGAGGTAAAAAGTGAAAGCGGGCAGTGGACCAAACCAATGTGAGGCAAGGGAGGTGGGACTTGAAATGTTTCTGAACTTAAAACGCACTTTTATTGCCCTGTTTGCGTTTGTGTTCTTTTATTACTTACACAATTATTCTAAATATATGTCATTATATTATTTATGGTTTTTAGATTTCCACCTCTGAGTACGTGCCCTTATTGTGCACTACTATAAACAAAAACACCATCCTCTCATTAGATATATAGAGGGTCATCCTGTGATGATAACATGTGCCATCTGCATAGTGTTGTTGGTGCATCTCTAACTTTATGTTATACTATTCTATATCATGTTATTTGTGATTTATTGTCACAGACTATTTTGATATGACCACTTAACTTCCGTTCAACTTGCTGTATCTAGTCAGTGAACAGCAACCTCAGCAAAACAAAAATAATCTGGGATTGAATCACATATAGCGCCTCTAGTTAAAATGGGATTTATAAGATATTAGGTTGACTGTGGCAGCAGAGTCAGCAAAGAGCGGTTTAATAAATATCACCAAGCAGCAATGATATCATACATATCTACTCACATCAACACTTTTATCACAATGCAATATTTTACATAAAATACATCAGATTATTTATTCATAATATTACATGCCACATGAGTTAATTCTCATATTCTCACATTCTCTGAGCACTGAGGAGCATGAACATCTAACTTCCTACTGCATAATTCCCTATTGCTTTTGGACGGCACCCAAAGAACGCTGGAATGAACCCAAGTGAATGTGTCTGAAAGTGTGA
This sequence comes from Lepomis gibbosus, assembly GCA_029875015.1. NCBI lineage: Eukaryota > Metazoa > Chordata > Actinopteri > Centrarchiformes > Centrarchidae > Lepomis > Lepomis gibbosus. The sequence continues at coordinate 38,541 of JAPMOB010246049.1, read as the reverse complement.
CAAAATACACTCATTTAGACAATAATCATGGGGAGCATGTTTATGGGTCATTAAATGGAAGCGTACTGTGATGAGGAAATCTCACACACTAAGCTCCTGCTCATTAAAAGGGACGCATAGGACTCAACTAATTACTTTACAAACGTGACAGGCCACGTAGAATGTGTCATAATCTTCCTCTTGACAATTAGTGCACACCTCTGCACTGCTAAGTTTGACTTGTGTTATCAGAAAATGGCTGTTGAAACCGCATTTTAACATCACTGTTCACTTGTAAGTGCAGGAGTCACCAACACTCATGTATCTACAATAAGGGTGCTTAATGACACAAGTCTTTACAAATTAGTTGGGTTATATAAAGTGGATATTGAGTTAAATGATCTTAAGTGATACAAAACACGAACAAGGAGGAGCTAGAATGCGCTCTGGTTGCATAATAAAGATCTAATAATGGAATTTCATTGTTGATTAGACTGAATTAAATGGATGAGTAACTGTTTTCTACACAAGCAGTTAATGATAGAATTAGCAGTCGGCTAACAACAAATCATTACGGGATTGCATATGTGGAGTATTGAGAAGAGAGACATGCACTTCTAAGCACCTCTCCAGAGCTTGACCAATATATATGCATACTATTGCCCAGTTTTAGCTTATCCATATGTACTGTGCAATTATGCAATCGATTGCAATTTTTTTAAGCCAATTCCGTATCACGAGTTTCTTTCTGCATAACTATAATTGACAGCACGCACAAACATTTTCATAAATTTCTGTAATGGAAACTTCTTTCTTTCTTTCTTTCTTTGGATCCTTATTAGCACCAGCACAAGCACTGACTATTCTTCCTGGTGTCCATAACAAAACATTGACTATTAGATAACTTTAATTTTGTCTGAACCTGCACCATGTTCACCACCTTACTCAAACATATCTCAAAATAAAAACTGGCTCCAGGTTAGGCTACGACACAGAGCTTTTTTTGTACAGATAAAATCCAACTGAAAATGAATTGCAGTATAACATGGCTCATTGTTTCCCACAGAATGACTGAGGTGTAACTGTGGTGGGGATGAGGTAAGCTACATAGAGCTTAAGGGAACTGCAGGGGCAGGCAGTAATTCTCTGTGGGTTTGTTGCTACAAGTGACACCTTTCACATTACACATAGTCATTTGATCCATTAGTAATATAAAAAAATATTGATTAGAGCAGCTTTCACAACTCAATTAACCAAACCCTCACAAAAAATAAACATATATCAGCCAAAAGGTCAAACCTCAATATGTGTATTAGCCTCTCAATCAGTTGGGTTGTACACTGTTAAGTTTACTTCATTTCAAAAGGCAAGCTTAAGCAATTACAAAATGAAAATGAGAAGAAATTCTTCAGTGATTTAATAATTAATAATCTAGGGTGAAAAAATATAGCATTTTCTTTTAAGATAAAGCCAATTACAAAATTAAGATTTTGCTGAAGATTGCTTAAGCTTCTACTCTTGTACATACATCTTGTACTTTCTGTGGACTGATTAATGAGTCCCTTTCTGATAAGCATAAACACCGCTCCACAGTGAAATGAACAGAAAACATTTCTTGCTTCTGGTTGTTACATAACAAAAAAAGCTCACAGTTGGTTTCAGAGGAAATTCAGGATGAATCTTGTCTTGTGCAGACTGAAGGAACAAATATGTGTCACCATGAATCTCTTAGGAAACATAGAATTTAGTGGTCAGACAAAACTTTCTTTTACAATTTAAACATCCTATTTTCAGTTTCCTACAGAGCTTGCACATGTTCCCCAAATCCTGACACATTGGCTCCAGTATTAGGAGTAAACATCAAACAAAAGATCTGTTTTCCTACTTTAGATGTGGATTTGTTGGAATCATGTTACTAATTCTACAAAGACAGCATGCACCTCTCTAACCTCAGAATTATTATTAGAATGCTGTGTTCTCACTTCTTTGCTTTGTAGTTACTAAAATTGTTTTGATAATTGTGCAGTCATCTGGAGTGTGTAGGCTGAACAGTGCTGTGTCTGAGTGATAAACCATTTCTCTGAACAGAGACAGTGGTCTGATAAGGCTGAATGGGGCAGTGTTCACAGGGCTAAATCAAATGGCATTTATGTGTCTGCTAGAATAATCATCATTACATGCCATTCAACTGAATCCCCCCGTTGGCTCATATAGAGTGATGAGGACTTTTGACTGAGCTGTTTGCTTGTTAGTCCACTAGGCCTGTTTTTAGACCCATTAATGATAAAATACCAAAAGGATAGAGATAATGAGAAGATAAGGAGGTAATTTTATGCCTTTGTCCTTTTTTCAAAATTCTATCTGAGGAGGATTGACTGACCCTGCATATTTTTTCCTTTTTTTCATCAGTGCCTTGCTTTAACAGTCATACAATCTGACGCACTCACAGCTGGAAGCGTAGTCCGACCACAGTCTTCCATTGTTGGCCAATGAGTTGCAATGGTGGACTAAGTGCTTCATTCAAGGACACCTCTAACATTTTTGCTTCCCTGTTCTGATTCTCTCAACTGGGATTCAAACTGGCACCCTTCTCATCACCAGCCAGCATCTCCGACCTCTGAGCTCCTGCCGCCTCGCATATGTGTGTGTGATCAAATAGTTTCTGCTCTACAGTAAGCACTCTACAGTATGCATGTTATATGCATAGTTCCCCTTGGATGAGCATTAGGTTTTACTTGATCTCACTGCCTTAAGCTTCCCGTGTGCGTCATCTCAAGCTCCTATCAAGCAGAAAGAAGTTTTCACTGTATAATATTGTAAATGATTAAAAATAGCACAGGGAAGCATAGAATGAGGAAGGGAGGGTAGCTGGGGTGGAAGGGATAGGATCTTAAATGGCTGCAAATATGCTTTCTTGTATGTATAAGTATTTATAGACTCATTATGTCTCCCTTCTAAAGTTAAAACACACTCCTGTGTGAGTGTGTGAGACAGAGGGAGACAGAATGAGAGTAAGAGAAAGAAAACATGCACAGAGGGTTGCGACAGGGAATAGCAGATACCAGATGCCTGTTCTTGTTAAATTCGACCATGTCAGGCTGGTCATTGTTTAACACTTATAAAAATAACAAGCTTTATTCATTTTGCCCACTTGGCCATTATATAATATGGAATCCACAGGGTTCATGTGATAACCACCTTATTGCCTGACTGCCTTGATGTAAAGCACTATTGGCAGAATTCCTCTACAGGTATGCGGTCTGACAACTTAACGTCTTTAGAGAACAGTGGGGGTGTTGGTTCAGAGTGATGCAAACAGACAGGGTGTCATGGAATATGAAGCCTGGAAGGTCACATTTAAGTGAAAAGGAAAAAAAATATTGAGTGTGCGTGTGTGAGGGTGAGCAAGCTTGGGAGGAGTATAAAGAAGGTGGGAGACTGAGATGAGGTGCAAAACTTGGCAAGGGAGACGCGAAACGCTACGCAGAATATAAACCAGAAAAAGAAAGAAACAGAAAGGTTTGGTTTCTCAGAGGAGAAACCTGGAAAAACACAGGCTACATTTTTATTATCCATCAGATGCAAATCATATATACAGAATGGATTACTGCAGGTGGGCTTTGAGTGTACAGATAATCCTGCAAATATTAGAAAATCATGAAGTCTTCTAGTAGCTGAGGCACCTTGAAAAGAGTAGACTAAGTCAAATGAGTACTTGCTGTGTCAATTTTTCTTTCTCAGATGACCCTGGAAAGAGGCCTTAACACAGCAGGACAAGGTGGCTTCTGTCAAGACTAAAACAGTGCAATCAAATAGTGAAGAACAGACTGCAGAGCAGTTTTCCCATGATTATGTTCTATTAATGTTACAAAAACATAAACCCAGTGGTGAATGGCGGAAGAAACAAACTAACATGACTGAAATGGTGATGCATTATCTTTCTCAGAGTAAAAACATAAGCTGCTGTCTCTTTCACTGTATGTCTGCTCTGTATGACAGGCTCGCACCAATACGCTGCCTCCCTTTTCTTGTCTTTATCTCCACTATCATGTACTCTCTCTCTCTCCCTTGAGTGAAAGGCAGCAGCAAACAAGCCGGACAAGGTTGGAAACACAAACAACGATAACATCATGCCCAGCAGCGGAACCACAGCCGTGCATATATCTGCTACCTAATTAGATTTGTGTGTGATTTAATGTTTGAGTTTTAATCCTTAAGAGAGCCAAAAAGCCCTCTGACAGGAAATCTGTACAAAGTAGATATGCAAGCCGGGCGTAATTAATGAAAACGCATTACATGTTTCAGTAGCACTGAAAGAAACATTTAATGCTGACTGTTAAGTTATCAGGTGCAAAGCAGCCTCAGGAGAAGCTAGCAGGCACTCCTTTTTTTCCGTGTCCTGGCTGACAGCAGGGGCATTAACTAATCTATAGGTGGGGGATAAGTGCCTCATGAGTAAAAGAAGGAGATCCCTATCCACTCCCTCTCAATTTTCATTTATTCAGCTTGGGCAAACTGTAAATTAATTGCAAAGCCATGACCTTCTGGCTGTTGTAGGTCCCCAATTAGACCATGTTTTTCACCCACTGAGCCCTTTTCTTTCAGTTCTGATACTTTTAAGCTGCTCCACCCTACTGTGCTGCTCTGATGCTTATCACAGCAATCACCCAGTGAGCAGCTATGACATCCATGCCTTCGCATATCTGTTAGAGAACAGTAGGAATGATAGGACACCATCTGCTAAATATGGGTTTAAATAATAGTCTTTTTATTATTAATGTTTGCATTATCTTGTCCTTTTCTTCAAATTATAATGAACTCTAGAATAAACACAAAGGAAGGTATCAACTTCAAAACCAATATTTCAGTCATGAGGAAAAGCATCAAAAATATGCGACTGCTCTGAGATTGAGTTTATTTTACTGGGAGTATAATCTAAAGTCTTGACAAAAACATACAGTAGATACAGTACAACTTGTGTCAACTTTAGCAAGCAGACGTATTCTTTCACCTATGGCTTTTTCAGTTACTGAGGGCCCCTTTCATAACTTAAGCTTTGAGGCTGACTTGAACTTCTGTACTTTACAGAAAAAGTGGTCTAACCCACAAAGGAGAAACTTTATAAAACCACTCCACACTGAAGAAGAAGCAGAAGAAGAAGAAGGGTCACATGTGAAAAATGTATTTGTATTTTGTAGTTTAAAGTTAGTATTCTGACTTTAAACTCAGAACTCAAATTTTTCACGTGGCTCTATTCCTCTTCCATCTTGCTTCTGTAGTTGTATATTCTGGTTTAAATAATAATTTGTCTCACATGTTTTTCCCACAAAAAAAGCTCCATTACTTGTAAAAAAAATTGTATCTTCTTGTTGGAAAAATCCATAATGAATCTATATACATGCAAATATTTTCCATATAAAAAATGTAACTGCTGAACACAATATGTCTCCTATGTTGTGGTAAAGCCTGTTCTCAGTGTAAATGCACTGAAGGTCTCAAGTTTCCACAGCACACTTCTTTAAATTGCATGTTTTGTGACCCCTAACTAGCTGTGGGATCACAAAAGCATTCTTGTACATATACACTTTTAAACTCAGATTTAAAGTTCTGAACCTATAATTTTTCTGCAATAGGCATTCAATGTATTTCCACTTTTTATGTTATTTTATATTATAGTTTTAATGTTAGTGGCAGAGTCCACCATTCCCACACTGGATGAGGGAAATGATGCATGGGTGTAATCATTACTGTTTATAATTGCTTTACATTGATATCAGCCTCCCTGTTTACTGTTCATTCTGCAAGTGAAGCTGTAATAATTTACTGCTAATGAAAACAGAACATCTTACTGCCATTGCCTCACATTAAAAGCTTTCAAGTGGCACCAAATCAACCAGAATTGAAGTCTTAAGGAACACAACTTTAAGGGGAGCACAGAGAAATGTCCCCACTTCAGTAGATGAAAACATTCAAACTCTGCACATACGTGACTCTACAAAGTGAGGCTCAAACATCCAAGTGAAGAAGCAATTAATAAGCAATACATTTTTCAGAGGAGGAGGACTAATAACATTTGTGATATAATAAGGAGTTCACAATTTTACGACTTAAAAAGCTACATAAACTTTGGAAAACAAAGGCTTTGATCATGATGTGGCAAATAATTAATTAAGCTAATAATTAAGCTCTTCCAAAATCAAAACAGTTCCCGGCCACAGATTGAATGCACGCAACACTCCTGTTCCTCAGTCGCAGTGGGTAAGACTATAGCGGTGTGAGCCAAAGGGAGCACAGCAAGGTTCACAAAGAGGCAGCCTTGTCATCAGAGGTGGGAACACATGATACAGCCAACCGATATTGATACTACTGTCGGAGGATACATTATGCAGTGTAGCTTGACAATGCCTGCCAGTGTGAGCTCTCTGTGTTACTGAATTCTTCATCTAGACTTTACAATAAAAGATTTTTTGAACTGGTGCTCAGCCATGCAGGGAACACACAGTTTCATAGAGTACAATAAGTTGTAAACACAGCTATTCAAGTCTGTGGTCACACAGATGGTTCCAGAGCATTGTTTTAGCACTAAATATGAGGATCCCCTAAAACATTTAGAGAAGGATGGCATAGACATGGCCAGGTATTTCAAATGCAAGTGAAACATTAAATAAAAGTTTTTTTTAAAAACTTGCCACCCAATTTCAACTCAGCAAAGATACCTTAAAGGACAGTTTTTAAATGAACAGCAAATGCAGTTAAATAATTCTGGGTGGAGCAAAACAACCTATTGTTGTTTTAATAAGGAAGTCAGGCAGTAATTGGCCCTTTTTCCATCATTCCGTGAGCAACCATGATCTGATCTTTATGCTGCACACGGTATGAGTGAAAAGAGTTGGTTACTTTGCTGAGAAGTTGGTGTGCAATCTGTCGCCTGCAGCCCTTTATCTAACAGCTCACTGTGGCTGCTCCTTCATGTTCCATTACTCCAGGCAATATTTCAAACTGATCCGCTGTCAAAAAATCACTAAAGTTTAAATGATTGTTGTCTTGTTTTGTATTACTTCATAATAGAAGTTGACTCGTGTTGCCAGTTAAATGCTTTTAAATGTGTAGGAACATGCAGTAGGAAATGTTCAGTTTGCATTAGCAATAACTTCAGCACTTTCCTGGGATACCAACACCCAGTTCGTAATACTGCAAATATCTAAATATTGCAATTAGCGTGCCATAGGCTCATGATCATTGGGTTACTTCATTCAGTGATAGAAACTTAACAGACATTTATTTAAATGAAAATCTTGTAGATTGTTACTTTAAGCTCCGTTCTGGCATAACAAATTTAAACCAAGAAACTTTTTGTCCCCCAAGTTTAAATCACACATTCATTCTAGATACAGATACATGCAGTCCTGATAAAGTCTGGCCTAAAGGATTGCCGTTTCTCACAAAACAATCCTTTCAAATGGCTTCCCTCATGATGAAAATGAAACAGGATGCTGCGAAGTCAACATCTAGTGTACAACATCTACAGTAGGGGATTTGTTTTATTTTCACAGTCATCTCTTTATTAAGCTCCACAGCACTGAGCCAATTTCCGTTTAGAATCTCCCAACAAAGCCAATGGATATTTAGAAACCTAATACATTCATTTTAATAGGAGACACATTGAAATACCACTTAATTCTGAATTAATGCCTCAAAATATTCATTACACTGAGAGCAATAATACTGTACCAGATACAAGAGGTGTAATGAACGATCACAAATAACATTCTGCTGGCATATAGCCAAGTCACACTCTCTGTCACCCTCAAAAACAGACAGCTTTGGCTTATTTGGCATCAGCACAACTCAGAGCAGATCTCAGTATTTGTCTGTCACTCAGACTGTGAATCGTCCAGTACGTAAGCCAATGTTTAAAATTCATGTGCTGTTGAACCTGTAAAGTTTTCTGTCTTGAAAGCAATCAGCACGAAGAAGACTGAGATGGCGTAACACAAAGAAGACTTTTCAGAATTTCGACAAACATCTCGCACACATGAATCTCTTTTGTTCTCATTCACTAACTCACTGTCCTATGAAGACTGCTGCCACCCAATCTAGCTGGGCCACCGTGTTGGCCATCAAGGGCTGCTCAGATTTTCCATCTGCCACTTTTCGCAGCATGTCAAATCAGCATATTGTCTTCTTTGACATACAAGACATTGCTCTGCTGTAAACATAGCAGTGAACCTAAGAGAATTATGCCAAAAAAGAAAACGACACAATCTACAGGATGAAAAGGCATTGCATGGCATTGTGTCAGAACTCAGACAGGACTACCAGGTTTGGTATTCTCTTCTGTTGTCATAAAAAAGCTACATAAATCCATTCCAAATTATATTCCATGAGCTAATGTGCCACTCCAGCCAAACAGTTAGCCAAAACGGTCAGTGGTGGCTATTCCTTGTTGGCATCTTTTGTTTTTTCTTCAGCATGAAATGAAAAAATCTTTTATCTACAACAGAACAGGTACATTTAAGATGATTTAATGGCACTGAGCTGAGCTCACAGCACTGATTCCGTATCCAGCCATGCAGCTGAAACCACTCACCATGTGTTCTTGGCTTCATGCTCACTCGCTCACTGGCCATTTTGTGCACTGACGGAGGGTTTGGCTATGCAGAGACAGCAGTGCTGCTGCTGTCTGCAATATGTGACCACAATGCCTGCCAGGTTCTCCACTGAGTATATTTAATTTTTCATTATTTTATTCATCCCCTTGTTGTTCATCTGCTGTGCAATATCTAACAGCATTTAGTTCTTGCCAAGAATATCTATGCCCACTTGTTTTCCTATGGTGGAGGTCCGATCTATTCAACACCAGGAAATGTAATTATTTGTGGACACAGAATGTGGCAGTTAAAACCCACTCTTGAAAGTTTGGACTGGATTAAAATTTGCATTTCAGTCAATCATATGTGGCATCAAATTCCCACAGATAAGAGCCAGTAAAACAAACAGTACCAGTTCACACACTATGAAAACATTCCAGCAGTAATGAAAGCATGAATGGAAGAGTTTTTTTTATCAATCAATACGTCTGCCAATTTGCATAGAATTTGCCAGAACCTTTTCTGAACAGAACATTGTAAGAGCCTTAAGTTAGGCATGCACATCTCCACAACTTGAATGGAAAGTAGCAAATACGCTTCAAAGGCATGAACTTGTGGAACAACGTCATCAGTCTAAGTGGGACTTGTTAGTATTCACAGACAGTTTTATAAAACACAATTAAGCTGAGTTTTTTTTTTTTTTCATAGCTTCTTTTGATTCTCAAACATTCCTCAGGAATCTTTGGTCGGAATTCAGTGTGGCAAAAAGAAACCTGAATTGTCCAATGAGCTAATTTTATAAATGTTATTTCTAGCTGGTAATGCTCAATGATATGCAACACTGAAGTTTTGAACATGCAGGTGATAAATGGTACCTACATGTGTGATTAAAGTCCTGCTTCTGCTGCTTTATGACCTTACTTGTGATTAGCCATAATTATGGGAAGAACTTCAAAGATGCAGTTTCCTTAATGTATCCCTCATCTGGTCCCATACTGTGTTCCACAATTTAACATGCAATACAACACAGATAAATTTTCAGTTTGAGAGACAAATTCTGTCTCAAGGCAGCTTGACTACAGCTGTGTTTTGAGCGTCTCTATCAAAATGTATGAATCCAGGGTGACTTTTGCAAAGTTGAATGTGTTCTCTATCAAATGCTTATTATCATAAAGCAATGGGAGCTTGCAGGAATCTCAGCAAGAGGCAATCATATCCTTGGACATCCAACATTTAATATTCCTCAGAGGGGCTTGCTGCTCTCTCCCTACATGATGGAAATCTATTCTGACCCTAACATTTCTGCGGTGAGTGAAATGGTAATGTCAGGAGTGTATTTAGCAAATCACTCTACTACAGCCTCCAAATGATGACAGCCATGATATGTGTAGCTGCCAGTTAGTGTGTGTGCAGACCTCATCGCGACAGGAGCCTCTTGGGGTTTCTCAGCAGCACTGTGTCCTCTGACTATTAAATTAGGAGCGTTTTACCACCTTCACTGGGCAAGACAAACACTGCTGTGTTAACGCTGTCCAAACTCAGGGGCGCACAATTTAATCCGCAGCCCATATCATAATTAAATTCACGGCGAAATGGTGCGTACAGAAAAACACACACATGGCACAAGTTTTATCATCGACCTGGTAATACATTAAACATTCTGTTGTCATTATCATTATTAAATTAAATCTCCTGGCTGAACATCAATAGAGGCATAGCCGGGGAAGCATTAGTCTGAATAGTGGTGGGACAAGCGCTGGGCTTTCCCCGTGGCTTTAGACTGTGCCAATAATTGCTATAATGTTTCTCTTCGCTTTTCTCTCATCTGAGCCTGCTTAGCTGTCCGCGTACTTCGTTTCGGTCAGTGAAATTATATCTGCTTCAAAAGTGGGCTAAAGCAAGTCAAGGTCGATTTGAACTGTCCATTACAATCAGGCGCTAGGGGAAGCACTATAAGCTAAAAAATAAACTCAGAAAATATATACAATTATTTATAGTGATATTAAAGTGAAAAATATTTTTTAAAGCCAACAATAACCTCCCCCAAAAGGGCGAATGTGTTATGGGTTGGCAAGGTCGTATTATATCCCGGGCACACGCATCTGCATGGTAGCTCGGGTTTGTGATGACCAGCTCGCTGGCAAAGATGGACAGCCGTAAAAAAAATACAAAAATAAAATGTTTCAATTCCTTACAACAATACAGCGCTGTGACGACAGAATATGTCGCTCTGGAACAAAATTTATAAAACTGTATCGGTCTCAACCTACAACACCAGACTGATGTCACTTTTAAAAAAGTGACAAGAGTTTTGTTTTGTTTTTAAGGCAGCCGAGTTCAACTACGCGCGCTCCGCTCCGTCGCCGCGCAGGCACACCTTTTCTGACTTTGACTCACCTGCATTCCTGAGCTTCTTGTTCCGATACACAGAGAAAATGACCAAGAGGTTGCCCAGGATGTCGACGACGATAGTGAAGATGAGGAAGCACCCCAAAGTTGTGGTAACCCACGGCGGACGGCTCAGGACGGTGTCACTGGGGTCTGGCGAGGAGCTGTTCAGGTGAGACTCATTTATAACCATTGTATACAGTCGCGGAACTTTCTCAACTGGCCCAAATGCAACGTGCCGTGACTCCCCGTGCGTCCTAAAGCCTGGATTTTGGAGACACTGGTGGTATGATACTGTAGCCTCTCGCGGCTTTCATCTTCATCCTCTCCACGCGCGCTTATCTTCCTTCTTCTCCCCAGCGTGGACTTTCCCCAGCTGCCGCGGATCAGTTCTGGTATTCGTCCCCTCTCTCTGGTCGCCTCAGTGACACTTCTGCGCCCGTGTGCCATTCACTTTGTCGGTACGCATGTGTGACATGAAGCCGCAACTTCAAACCTTCCCAGCATGTGACCAAACAGTCCGAAGAGGAGCGGCTTTATTTAGAGGGAGAAATGCTGTCGCTTGGTGGCCGAGAGCTGGAACAGCAAATTAAGTGCTCGGAAGGCGCCCTACTTCTTTTCATTTACCGGATGCGTGCTCATTCATAGCTTTGCGGTAGCCCGCGTTGCTTTATTTCAGCAGCCCATTCATTATCTTTTTGAAGAATCATTCATGTTTTCTCTGTTTCAGGGGAAAGGCCCCCATATGGTTCTTACGGAAGCTATAAGACAATGGGGAACTGTCTTATTTAACTTACATGAATGTTCAAGCATGCTGGTGATTGAGGGTGATCCAGTCTTTACATTAACCTGAATGAAATTCCCCAGATTCAAAGATTGCTGTATAGGTCTAAATGCACCGAGTCTGCTTTTGCCAGCTTTTGCCCACACATTGCCATTGGGCTTTGTGCTTTTTAGATGTAACTGAACACTGGGTTTATTGTGTGTAAGACGATATTATTGGATTTATTGAAACCGCTGACTCTCCCACCATGCATAGCTTACATATAGGCCTAATTACTGAAATACTAATGAAAGAGTTTGTTTGAACATCCCTGAGAATGGATGGAGTTTTTATACAAAGAATGGCTATTGTGCTATTGTTAGTTAATGATGTTCACCATAAATGGGTCACCCACCCCCTCCACACACATGCACATTTCTGCAGCCTATTGAGCTGTCTCATATAACAGTATTGATGTGAATAATAATAATAATGATAATAATAAAAATAATAAATTAATGACAGTTTGACATAGGCCACAAGACAACTACTGATATAGCACTAGGTAGACTAGTCCCTGATGAGCTATAGATTAGCCCACTCAATCCTTTACACCGATTTACAATAATTAGTATATTTCACCTGCACTATAACACTGACTGCCTATAGCCTTATTGCATTCGTCAATGTCAAATCAGTTAGTCCCTCTCTCTGTAGTCATGACGTGAAAGTAAACCCATAGTAAAAGTCTTGTCATTCTAGACACTCATTTTAATGATCATGTTCATATGTGTTGTCTGTAACCTTGTCTGTCACTGAAAAAGAAAAACACTGGTTATGAATGGGAATCGGGGCATTTATTGGCTTTATTGAGCACGAGCCTAAGCCTGATCCTTTCTTTTATAACACTTTTGTTGCAAACAGAGAGCACAGTTTGTGGCAGGACTCTGCTAAGATGTCTGCAATGTGGAAATATTTTAAATTGGAAAACGAAAGAAGTCCAGCAGCCACTTGTGATGTCTGCAATTTAAGCTTTTCACAAGTTGGCAATAACACGGCTGTGTTCAGTACTACCAATTTCATACAAATAAACAACGGAATACAGTGACTTCATTAGATAACTCAGGTTGTGTCTGTGAATGGTAAGCTGCTGTAATTGTAATAAGTCCATACAAAAATATTTTTTAGTTTCTTTATTTTGCTATTTTGTCAAAACAAATTAAAGAAAACATTACAGAACAGCTTGGATGCAGGCTTTTTTCCTTAATGCATTGCAGATATATTCAGTAGTCAAGCATATATTGGATTGATTTTAATAACTTTACTTGAAGAGTGCACTGTGCAACTGTATTATCTAGGAAAATCTAAATAAATAAATAAATAATCAATATTAAATTACTTCAACTGGGGGCCGAAAATGCTTGATTGGGACATCCCTACTTTACATTATTCACCAAGATGTGTATAGCTGCTATTGTTAAGCTAAACTTTTTGAGGCCAAACACATAATTTCTGAAAAGCTCTGACCTCTGTGGCTTTACCAAACCAAATCTATGAGTAAACAAATGGCCTAAAACCGTACATTGGTATATGAATCTTGCTACCATCATAGTTAATTTTTCAGACACTATGAGGATACTCCTCCAAGAAGTTATCAGTGGTGCAACTTTGGAATAAAAAAAACAAAGTTAAAAGTGTCCACTGAACTCCCCTCTTTAGAAGTCATGCACCTCTCTTTCTATCTTTTGTGTACGTTTCACTGCTTTGCAAGTGCAGTATAATTCAGTGATCACGCTCCAACTTTGCTTTTATTATGAGACTCATCCTTTTATCCCCTTCCGTCCCTCACAACATTATTATGTTACCACTCAGCATCATAAGCCTGAGCTGCTTTTTGAACTATTCCTTGATTCTCCATCTCATTGCCTTTTGTCTTGTCATTTTAAGATATAAACAGCTTATTATAAATTAATAGTCATTACAGTCAAGCTAAGTGTGATCATTATCTCTCCCCGTTCGTCTCTCTATATTACATTTGAGGTCAGCATATTCTTCACCCTGCTGGCAGACATTGATCTGGACACGCTGTAATCTTTAGGACTGATCTGGATAATTAAAGCTGTTAGTGAGGCAGCACAGCAAACATTGCAAGAAACACTAAGTGGGGACTGGCAGAGAGAAGACGAGAGGAAAGGGAAGACTGAATCTTTGTGTATCACTTGATGTTCAATCTTCTCTGTTTTGGTTGATGATAGAAGAAGCCTCGTAGAACATATGGAACATTTTGAGCTACTTCATCAGAGCTGCAAATACTTAAACTGCCCCTGACTCAACATGTACACATTGTGGGGAAAGTATTGATTTTCTTTAACTGGAAATGAACAGATTATTATATGGCTAAATAACAGTGAAATGCTAATTCCTGAAATTAAACCCTGTTTCACCCATTGCAAGTCAGGAACTGTGGGCGTCTTTACCCACCCTTGGGTCATGCCTCCCTGTTATTTCAAATTAACACGTTATAATCTTATTAAGCAAACAGCTTACAGTAACTGCAAATTCAGCCTCACACAATGATTTTATCTTTTTTATCTCAATTATTTCTATCTTTTTGTGTAAGGAAAATCTGAACTAAAACGAAACTGCTGTTATTGTGCATCGTGTTTTCCAATCTTTCAAAAGAGGATAAGACCTTTTTGTGGAAACAGCATCTAAGCTTCAGGCCTCTGGGTGGGCAGTTCCCATGGCAGCAGTTGACTGATATTTTAGGGCCTGTAGCCTTAGCATTGAATCTCTTTAGGCACTCACAACGTAGGTTGTGCACTACTGACTGTAGCACAGCATTTTTCCCCCTCCTTTTTCAACGAGCCCACATAATATTCATCACGTACTGTTAGCGATCTGAAACGTCTGCTCTTTTACAACATTTGGGAGGACCATGCTGTTCATGCTCGGAAAATAAAAGCTAGCAAACTGGATTAACTAGCTTTCACTCGGGAAGTGAATATTTGAGTTTGCCTCTGGCTTCATTTACCTCATTATTAACATAACAATGTCTGTCTATCTCTCTCGTATTGTTGAGGTGAGGTGTGTACCTTGTGTAGATCTTGTGCTTGTTTGATTAGCCGTTGTGAATATTCTGTATCACTTTATCCTCTTCTGAGCTTGGCAATCTCATAGATATCCCACATCTGAGTACCAGGTGCAACCCAGGAGCTGCTGCCTTAGTAAACTAGGGGCTGAATGCACAACGCCTTTTATTTGTAAATCTGGCCATCACTGTTGCGTTTGTCCCACATCACAGAAAAGAGGGAGTCTAGCTAGAGTTGGCTGTCTCTTTCATGGGCCTTTGGTGACATGATTTGGTGATAACAAATGACATGTCAAAAGTCACAGTGAGGAACAGTGACCTCGTACCTGGAGGGCTTGTATGCTACTCTGTGATTCTAATCACCAGTCTTAGTAGCATGCAGAGTCACAGAGTGACATAGGGACTTCTTAAATCACAGATGGTACAAAGCAATGGCGGACAACAACGTCGCCCCACAGCTTACTTAACTGCTAACTGCTTGTGTGTCTGCTGGTGTTAAGATTCATGAACTATTCTTAGCAAATATGATTTTACTCATGACGTTAATCATGCACAGCAAGATATTTCCTCCTGTCAATCAGAAGTTGAGAGTTCCTGTATCTACCCTCTTTTTCTTGTTGGAGCCCATGATTCACCGTTTTCCCTGCTGGGCCTTTATAACCATTCAGAGCAATGAGACTTTTATCTAACGGATAATTGAAGGTGTTAATAAATCAATAATTTCAGCGGTAGAGGAGCAAGTATAGAACATGTAACCTAGCCTACGACAAATAATGAACAGGCATCTGAGGGAGAGAGACATATCTTCAGGGGATACTGTGTTTTGTTGTAACTCCCATGCTTTTAGGAAAGCATACTGCTGCTACAAGGGTTTTACTTGGTGGTCTTAATGGTCTTAAAGAGTGAACAGGAGAATGCTCTGGCACAGCCTGCACCTATGACGCTGGCTTTATGCCACAGTCATTTCTTTCATTAGAAGAACATCAGAGGTAAGAGATGAGACAGAAGTACTTTTTGTATTTTATGCCAATTCAGCAACTTTGAATTTAAAGTCAATGGAACTGACAGGGGTGGGTGAAGGTATGCTATCTTCTCAGAAAGACCTCCAAGGAAGGAAAGAGAGGAAATTGAAAAGGCAGAGAGAGAGATGGAGGATAGATGTACTGTATGTTTTCATCACGCCAATCAGAGAAGCAGGTTCAAGCGAGCCATTATGAGTTTTGTGGGGGAAGGAGGGGATGAAAAGGGAAAGGGTGAAAGAGGAAAAAGAAGAGTGGGAGAGAAGTACTGTGTATGGGGGAGGGAAAGGGCAGATGCACCCGTGATGAGGACAGGAGGGTGTAGAGAGGACCCCCCTCTACACACACACACACACACGGACGCACTTCTCTCATTTGAGAGAGCTGTCAGCAAAATGAAGGAGAGGAGACAGAAGTAATGTAATGAGTGCGGTCTCGACACAGCCCTGGCATGTCTCTGCTGCTTCACTGGTCATCACTACATCCCACAGAGAAACATGAGTGTTTGCTTTTATCTGCTGTTGTGCCCCCCCTCCCGCCCCACTCACTCCCCACATCCCACCTCCGCCCCCTCCACTTGGCCGGTTGCCATGACAACAGCGGAGCTCCACCCATGAAATAGATGTGTATGCTGGTAGAAAGAGGATTATTGGGGTCAGTGGTCTCTGCGTGTGTGCGTCTCTCTCTCTCTCTCTCACGCACATGTTTTCTCACAGCACATGATTATGCACAGACACGTAACAATACAGTAGCTGATTTACTGTAATGTGAATGGAGCCAGACATTTTTTTGTTTTGGTTGTTGTTGTTTATTTAATGTGCGCGTTCCTTCCATTATCATTTATGTTGTGTTTCACACCTCACTCACTGTCGATTAACATCCTGCTGCTCACTCCAACTCACTGAACATACAGTAAAAGTTACTATCAAATTTCAACCAGTATGAATATTACATGTATGAAAATTAGGCTATCGGATAACATCAATCAATTACAAATCATTCATTCATTTGATCTAGGCCTACCTCAAACAGAGAGAGAGAAAGATTAAATCTGAATAGTTTCTATAAAATGAATTAAAAAACTGAACTGTGGAGAATCTAACCAATCTAAAGATGTGTAGCATGTCCGTATTGACAAAAGTATACATATATATTGGTATGACTGATCTAAGTAGCTCAGAGCTACCCGGTGAGCTTTTATTTAATTTATTTATTTAATCAGTTTAATTTAGCAGGGACAGTGCACATTAATAAGCATAGATGCAAATGCGCCAGAGTTAGCCAAAAGACTATTTTTCATTTGTAGACCCTGGACAGTTGTTACACAGTCAACCTGTAAAACTTAAAAAAAAAACAATTATAAAATTTAACAATTTTTTAAAATGAAGTCATACATTATGAATGCATGCATTAAAATGAGCTAAAAGGAACACAGACATTATACTAAAATGCTTTTTCATGGACTGCACATACAACAACAACAAAAAAATAATAAGAAAATAAAACTTGTATAAAAACAAGACCAGGCATCTAATTGAGATATGTATTTGTCAAAACATGTAGTCACACCCGGCTAATTGGGAATAGGCTTTTAATTGAAGTTTTACTGTGTTTAACTAAGAAACTTTATCGACTAGAACTCGAAACTAGAACTGGAAAAGGCATTGCTATGACTTGCCAAATCTGAATTGGCTAAATTGACAACCAGACCTAAGCTGATGACCGCTCAACATCTGGGTTATTTTCTTGAGTTGACGAAACTCTTCTAAAGACACAGAACAGAAGACAACTGTTTTCACAGCCAGAGGAAAGCTCCTCATGATGAGTAAACTGATCTTAATGCGTAAATTTGGTCCCCCCTTTAATAAATTCCACTTTCATTGTGTTATGCCTTTAAAATGTTTCTCCCAACTCCTCCTGATGATTATGTTGTTACATTTCAGCCGTAATATAGAAATGATTCTAGCAACACTCCTTGGTTTTTCGTCAAAATGGCTCATCAGGTACATTATTGTAAACACGGCTCTGCTAAAATGGTTCCTCTGCAATGAAACATGCCATCAAGACGTTTAATCCAGCTCAAATTGATATGGCGGGAATCTTTGTCTCAATTTTACGCCTGCTGCTTCTGTTGTAACCAGGCCACATCAACAAGTGTCTTTGTTTTCCTGCAGCAGCCCGGGGTTTCTCCCAGACTGCATTGTCTGTGGAGGATAACGTTAGGGCAGGCAGCTGAGGTGGGTCGATGTTAATATCAGCTCAGAGTCTCTTTGTATAGATCAGACATGTCTGGGTCTGAGGGGGGCTCTCAGCATACTTCTGCTGAATGACTGGGTAGATTATTAGGACACTCAGTACTGTGTAGACAGGTTTATACAACATGTTAGCCTCCCTTCCACACTCTGGGTTTCTCTCACTTCTGTTTGATTTGACTTGATATTTGAGGTATTTGATATTTGAGGAACCTCAACTTACATTTATTAACAGTCTTGTGCAAACACCCTGTGCAAACAGCAAATCATGGCTTGAGGTGTGATGGATGAAAAAGGAATCTTGCCGTAAAAAACTCTGGATTAGACTGACTGTTAATCCATCCATTAGTGAGAACATTTTTTGGGATTCATATAAGATATATGGACCTGTTTTTTAATTTTACAAATGTGCCTGGTTACCGCAGCAGTGTGGGGGAAATAATGCATGTTTACGTCACAAAAGTTTTCATACCAACTGATCCATGAATCGACTGATTTGGCTGAGTTGTGTTCCTTCATTCAGCCAGAAGGATTCACTGAGTGAAATCATTTAATGAGAATGCACGTGTCTCTCATTGGATTGTTCCGCTTGTTTTTGGCTCCCAGAACCATCCTGCCTTCCTCCTGCTTATATGCGTTGTCATATGCAGCCATCTTGTGGTTGTCATACCGTACTACATACTCACAGCCTCCCTAAGTCAACTCTAATGAACACAGCCTGTGAAGCAGAACACAGAATTGCATTCATGATTCCATAATAAGAATAATGCATTAACAGGTATGAAAGTCTTAATTTATTTAATTTGAAAAACACCTAGTGCCATTTCCAGAGTTAATTGGATCCACCAAGCATGAGATTAAGCAGCACTTGAGTGGCTGCAAAGTGGTTCAATTACCAGCCTCTGCTAGAGTAGGGGATATATACTACATTTTTGCACGTTGTACCTCACAGACTGCAGAGCTGTTTCTCTACACATTCAAAACCACATTTAGTGCTGTTTCTAAAAATGTTAATTTACTCTGCAATCCTGCTGAGAAAGAACTGTCCAAGCCCACTAATCAGCTGTAGCAACAGCCTCCTTTTAGAGTGAAAATGCATAGAAGACCAACATGCAATGAGGAACGCAGAAATGAGGAATACAACAATAGCATGACCTTTCCAACTTGATAACACTTCCTAATGAGGCATGCTATATAAATGATTTATGTAAGCTATGGCTTTGTCTTTCTTTAATAAACCTTAACAGATCAGTTAGCAGTTTAAAAGACAAATTAAGGGTTACCAGGCTATGAAAAATCCATTTGCCTCGTGTTTGTTTATCCGCCTCCAGCAAAAGTTGTTTTTGTAGTTTTAACTCTGAAATTAATTAATAAGAGCCAAAAGTCTTAGGAAGTGTTAGATGAGAAGATTCATGACAGTCTCACAGAAAATTTATGTGGATATGCTTATCTTATCATTCAGACTGGAAAGAGGAGGAAACAGCTACCCCGACTCTACCAGCACCTCTACAGCTCACTAATTAACAAATTACATTCTCATTTGTTTATTTCTCACAAAAACTGATGTGTAAATTTTTTTTTACAGTTTGCAATTTTAGTATAAGCGCATAAAAGTGTACTCCTCAGTTCAGTTCCTCAAAAGTGTAATCCTCAGAGATCTTCCTCATGAAGACACAGCATGTTATGCTGGACAAGGAAATACACATGCATTTGTCACAAAGTGGCAATCCAAAAGTTTGCTTTATTACCCATCACTTATTAATTAACAAATGAGTTAGTATCACATTAAAAGCCAGTAATTACTTAGAAAGCCCTTATCAAGTATGTCTCATTATGAAGTGGTCCAGACATGTTGGTGACATGATATGATGCGTTAGAGAGGGGCCGGGGAGAGATATGTCTTGACAGAAGTCAGCCTATAACAGCAGATGTGGAGTGACTCCGCTGTCCTGTCTCAAAAGGTCACCTTCCACCGCAGAGCCCAGTAGGAAAAACAGCAAGTTCTGCATTGAGCTGTGACCAGGTCAACACAGTGCAGAGCGCCGTATGTGAGAAAACACAGAGCGCTGACTGACTGTTGTGGTGGATCAGGCCTGGAGGTATCAGGGGCATGTTAGTTCCTCTGGCCCAATGTGAGACAACCAGTGTTTATTGATACAAGCAGCCACAGGGAGTCAGAGGAGGGAGGTGACACAAAGCTGTCAGACTGAGATTTTATCTCCGTTGGATTCAGTTTATTCACTTTTGTTTCCTCTGATGTTCAAACACTTTGTTAAAATCATCTTGGCTGCATGACATGAGAGTGTAATGACCCATCAGTTGGCCGCTGCTTGTTAACAAGTGTAACCCTTGTTACTGTGCACATTATATTTTGGGTTACTTAAGAGTGGAAAGATTTATGTTTCAGTAGGAGTAATTCCGCAGCGTCGGTTGGACTTGCAGAATTGAGTAATTATTGCATACATTAATTGTTTCATTGTCATCTGTAGCACGTAACTGTTATCAGGGATCCAAGCAGCGAAGCTGCTGGAACCCTAGTGTCTTTCTTTGTTTTTCTCCGCTAAAAGTGTTTGGGCAGCAAAAACTGCTGGACGAAAACACACCAAAATTGACACGTAGGTTGCAAATTCCACCCCCTACTCAAAAAAAAAAACTGGCCCTCATAGATCTCATGGTGGCGGTATAAGAATCAACTTCGAATTTTTTGCAATTATCTCGAAAATGCCGTGGTTTAAGAAAATGAAAGAAGTTTGACTCTAATTTCTGGATTCATTTGCATCTTTGCTCCAATGGTCTTCTGCTCTAAAAATGTCATTACATGACTTTTTATCACTTTGCTTTAATTTTAATTTCTCTAAAACCTATTTTTGTGAACTCGTCCCACAGCCAATCAACCTGAAACTTAAGGAGGATGGACGTCGCTGAACAAAAGTTATCAAAAGAATTTTGATTCGTCAATCTGTTTTTTTTCATAAATTTTTACTTTTGTGTATTTACTTAGAATTTCACTTAAACACCCGGAAATCAAAATTTGCTTAAGCTATTGTAACCAAACTTGTTGCGTCTGTTAAGATGCTCGGTCCGAGCGTCGCTGAGCAGTCCTGGGATATTCTTCCACCAGGGGGCACTAAAAAACTTATACCTTGTTATTCGCTGCATGGATTCGTACAAGATTCGATTTGTACGATCTAGGGTCACTAATCAGTTCATGCGTAAAATTTGGTAATGATTGCGCAAAGTGGGCATGGCTTATTACAAAAGGTGTAAATTTCTAGACATTTCTCATACCTTGATTCATATATATCTAGAAATCACCTGTATGTCCTAGAGAGCTGAATTTTTTTAAGCACGACCACTGATTTGTGACTAACGTGACTCACTGCAACCTGTGGCCAATTCAGAAGTCAGTCATTTAATATTTTTCAGAATATGCTAATTCCATTAACATCTATATCTTCCCAAGCCTGTCTTCAAACGCTACCAAACTCGACAGTCATTCTCCAGATGGCCAATATCAAGTGTTTCAAAGGGTTTTCAGATTGGTCAAACAGTGAGTCTGCAGTGATGTTCAGTATCTTGCTGTAGCTTGTACATGTATTTCTACAGTATGAACATTTTCTTTTTAAATCAGGTTTGAATCAAATGTCACCAATATAATAAGCAACACACCCAAAACCGGCAGAATGATGATTTTTTTCAGAATTTTCTCACCAACATCTTGACAGTTGTAAGTGTTTTAAGTTTAAACTGACAAAACTATCCGCGTCTGGCACATGTGACGTTACTACCTCCACTTGTGAGAAGGTGTGTGTAAAAACCTTCTCCCCAGTAACTCAGTCAGTAAGTCCCCTATTTTGGTGATCTGAAGGTCCAAGGTTCAAATCCCCAGGTGGCCGAGGCAGTAGTTGTCTATTTTATTTGGAGCTTGTGACACTTTAGTCTTATTTTCCTCTGTTTAAAATTGTTTGTGCAGCTTAAACTTTCAATCTTAGAAACACAAAATGTTGCAGGTGGGTTGAACATTTCACCCAGTTGTCAACATATAATGACACTCTGATTTTAAGGTGATGCTGAAAAAATCAAGTTTGCGTTTCCACAATTATATCAAAGTTGTAATTCTTTTATCACTTTAATCTGTTAAGTCATCTGCGTCTGTTTTTCTCCTCTGAAAATGTCAAATGTTGCATTTTTTGCGCCTTGCTAGGGTCCCGATCATTGGAGCTCACAGCTATATTATTATTAATTCATTTATATGGGTAACATTCAACTTGCTATTTCAGTCCGCATTGGCTCAGAGCAGGTTCTTGCCTGCTGTTATTTTCTGGGGGATAGGGAAGTGTGTTACATGCAGAGAAATGTGCTACGACAGAGTGAAGTTCTGTGTGGTGTCATGCCATCTTGGTGTTGACTTAAAGATTATTCAAAAAGAAATTGTAGCTGCTTATTTCCCACAGGCCCGAAGTTCAGGAGAACACTACAAACTTAGATATTAGGGTTACACAAGTTAAACAGCTTTGTTGCACTGATAAAAATAATTTGTACTTTACATACAATTTTAAATGGACTGTACAATATACTTAGATATCACCATGTATTGTAGTTAACACTGCAAATGACCGGAAATAACATTAATTAAAGCAAATTCTATATTATATATATTTTTTTGTATATGTATTGTGCAACTAAAGATTATTTTCATTATTGATCAGTCTTCCAATCACATTTCTCAAATAGTCAATTCATCGTTTGGTTGATGAAACAGAGAAAAATGCCCATCACACCAAAACCTAAGTAGCTTCTTTTTCACATCCTAGAAACCAGTGAATTTTAGGCATTTTTGCATAAAGAGTTGCCACAGTAATAAATATTTTTTTCAAAATTGCTGCAGATTAAATTTTCTGTTAATTGACTAATCATTCAGCTCTACTGGATTGCTGTATGTGCAGTGAAACAGATACATATAAACTAAGCTTGGAAATACTACAGCATTTTTAACCTTTGTGATAATATTTCAGCCTTCCAAACAATCAATCATTTGCTTTTTGCAAAAACATAATATATTGTAACCAGATAACCAATTATTAAAACTTGGTTCAATTCATAAATATAAGTTATAAGTTTGTAAATAATTACACACAGACAGCAGATATATTTTTTAGGAATAATTTATTGCCAGTAGGAAAGCGTGAGCTTGTGGCAGTATTCAATAAAAACCTTAACAAGACCATAGCATTGCTCACACACACACAGACACCTGAAAAAGTCATGTGTCCATGGATAACTCTGCACTATAAATATATTGGGTCCCATTTTCTTGGTGGAAAAATAAAGAGGTTCCAAAGTCAAAATTTACAAACAAATAAAAAAACAACACAAGAATATGCAGTCGTTCATTAAAGACCCTTTTTGAAATGAGCAGGAGACATTAAACTTTACGAGTACACTGTGTTCAGAAAAGCCACGCTCTTTTCTTCTCTCTTTTTTTAATGTTTCTTTTTTTGTGAATGTAAGCACAGTAAGGCTGATAATGTCACACCATTTAACTCTTTTTTTTGTTGAAAATAAAAGCATAGAATATCTACAAAACCTAGTAAACTTTCAAATCAAAACTGTACATTTAAATTTACACTGAAAATGAGGATTTGTATAAAAACATTTTGCTTGGTTTTATTTATAGAAAGAAAGATGAAATATTCTTCTTTTCATGTTGCTATTCCTGTTGAAACATTGAAATGCTGACGTTCAGACAATCCACTTCCCGCGTATGACGACAGTTATTTGAAGCAAAGACACCAACCCAAAGGGGCAGAACTGAGCAGATGTTAAGATGCTACAGAGTTTCTCCTATAACTTCTTCAGGTCTTCTCAGCTGATTGGCCTTCACAACCAGTCTCAACAGCCCCTGTGTTTTGACTCAATTCATCATGTGTGAAGGTATGTATGTATGTATGTGTCTGTTATGTTACTTTGTACACGTACTGTGCGTGTTTAGTGTGGTTGGTGTGTGAAGGACTAACGTAAGGTGTAGCTGTGGGTTCAGGCACTTTTGTTTGGATCCAGTGTCAGACTTCAGTGTGCTGTTGGGAGTCCAGCCCCGGGATGACCAGCCGCTCAAAGTGGCCCTCATCGCCGCTCTCGTAGTCGCTTATCATGGCCTCAGACTCCTCGCAGCACGCCGACATATCCGAGCAAGAGGCTGTGGACGTGTACAGAGACATGGACATGTTGTCTAGAGCTGAGGAGTCAAAGTCCCGACTACAACCTAGAGGGTAGCCCCCTCTGTAGCCACTGGTGCCCATGGTGGAAGCTGGGGTAGTGTTGGCTGAGGTGGAAGTAGCACCTTGGCCCTCTGTGTCGCTTGCGTAGGAGTGCTGTGGCAGGTACTGGTTAAGGCTGTAGAGCTGGGGCAGGGCCGGGCGCTGGCGGACCCCGGGGGAGCCGTCCGGGCTTGTGGCTGCGGGGTCCAAATCTCTGCCCAGGGGCCGCAGCGTGTCGCAACGGTCACCGTATTCTGGCAAAGGTGGTGGCGGCAGGTCATCGTGTGCAGGGAAGTCCTCTGGCGGCGGAGGGAAATCGCTCTCAATGTCCAAGCCGCCGGGATAGTAGTCGGTGTCGATGGCACTCGGGTCACTGTACAGAGGGGCGGGCGACTCCACAACCTCATACTGTGGAAACTCCTGGATTCCAGGAAGTTGAACACTTGGCATCCAATCAGATGTGTCCCAGTGATATCCTGTTTGATAAAGAAAAGCCCAAAGCAAAAACACACATCAGTAATCTGCACCAAAGTTCAATCAAATATGGTACAGTTATTAACACTTACCAAATACCCAAATGTTAATGTTAAAAAACCCACACCATGCAACAGTAACACAATGTTCATTAATAAACACTTAACTTCACACCACTTTGTGAGAGCAATTTTTTAACACTGCAAACACATTCAGACTTAAAGACACAGTGGGGAAAAAAAACTTTTCAAGATCTATTTCTTATATTTGTTAAGTTATCTTTTGTTGTATGCAAAAAATCTTTGAAAACAGTAAAGTAATCTTTTAGTATTTTTATAGCAAAATCCCTCTCTTTTTTCTTCCTGTAAGAAGTATATTTTGGATTAATCATCTCAAACTCTACGTGTACATACATTTATCCAATCAAATGTAATTTGCGGTGACTAGCTAACGCGGACATCTAAAACTGCACTTGGCATCTAATAAACCAAGCCCAATCTGAGTGACCCAATCAAATTTATAGGATTTGATTTAAATCTGTCTAGTAATTATACCTTCCCCACTTATTCTGTTTCACATTAAATTAAATTACAAATTACAAAAGATAAAGACGCTCAAACTTCTGTTTCACTGTGACTTAAAGGCAGTGTTGCCCTTCCCTACACCTCTTCACCAGACAAATCACATTTTAAAAAACATAATGGACTTTTTGGTTAACTAAAACACTTTTATATTTCAGGGTTTTAAGTGTTTTTAAAAGAGTTACTGTAAATCCTGTTACAAACTGAAACAGTAATAACACAGACACACACACACAAACAAGATCCATCCAGTCAGTCAAATTTCCAGTTAGTTACTGAGCAAAACCTTTGATCGTATAATGCTCGGATTAACATTTTGTTTAATGTTGTCACAGCATCAAAGCCATGCATGGGAATGTTTTTGGGGCGATACATAATCTTAACGAGGCAGACATAACACCTTATCAGGCCACTGATGCAGAAAGCGCTCACTGTCCCACCAGCGTGCCCTTACAGAGGAGGTTTAACCCTCACCTCATTAAGCTTTGGGGTTAGTGGTTAAGGTGGGATTGGGGGAACACCAGTGAACAGCAGGCAAACAAAGATATAAAAAGTCACCTCTTGGGTTCTTGAGATCATGAGCCAAAAAAGACTCTTTACATGAGGCAAAAAGAAGGAGAAAGAGAGAAAGAACAAGTCATATTAAAACCTGAGAGGAAAGAACAATCTGCTAAGAACATGAATGACATGAGCACAATGAAACACCGAAAGAGTGGAATAGGTTAATTAACAGACAACACGTCTGCCATTTTCTTAAACAGACTTCTTGAGGTGTGTAATCAAAAGTTAGCAAAGATCAATGCTGACAACTTGAAGGCAACACTTCTGTGCCTGTTTAATTTAGCATTTGCATATCTTTTTAATTAGCAGCTGAATAAAAGCAAGACGTCAGGGTTGGATGGGGTTTGTTAGTGTAAGATAATGGCAGCTCTACAACCTACACTTCACATCCCAACACCAAGGACAAAAAGTACTAGCAGATGGAAGCAATAAAAGAGTACCTTCTCCTTCCACCGTGTCAACAACAGAGTTGACAAGATGGATTACTGTCACTACGGAGGCTTGTGAGAAGCAGGGGGGAGGAGAATGGGTGGAAGAGATGTAGCATTAGTACAAATGCTTTTATAATTTAAAAAGACAAAAAAAACACATATGGAGTGCATGGCAGTGGATGTGATGCCAACGAAAGCGACACATCCCACAAACGTCGTTGTCCTTGTCGCTGGACACATTATTTTCTCTTTTTCTGTGTCGACACTGAATGTCAGGGAGGTTTTCATGGCTTGGCACAAGACAATGGTGGAAGGCGACACAGTGTGGGGCGGGTTGGGAGAGGGTTTGTTTGTGCAAGATAACATACAACAACATACTGAGATGCTACTGGGTGCCACTGACAGTACAGATGGAAGAATCAGTGAAATTCCCCGGAGATTTAAACAAATTTCACAGAGAAAAGCCTGTGTGCATTTAGAAAACAAGTTGAGGAAATAGAAACGACCTGTATAGGAAATATTGAATTTCTATCCAATTTGTGATTACGTCTAAATTTTCAAGGTAAGAAATTAAGGTTTTGATGACTTGTGAGCAGCACAATCCCCATCATGATATCCCAGTAATGGCATAGGGTAATATGTATGCTATGAAGTGAAAATGGGAGAACATAACATATGCGTGTATACCCTTTTGATATGTTCCTTGATGTTTGCTTTAAACATCCGTTTGTAGCTACATTTTGAAAAAGAAAAAAACAGACAAACAAAAAGAAGAAAAGGCATGCATGTAAATGAAAAAAGGAAAATGCAGACACATGTTAAAGTCAATGACCTTGTGAATGATTTTGCTTTATAAGTCATCAAACTCTTTTTTACGCAGGTAAACTGAGAGGTGGTAGAATAGAAAACAGTATCAGAATACACACACATATATATATATATAAAATCCCAGGAGAATTACACAGTACACGTTGTTGTGATTGCTTCCGTCTGTACCGGTAGTGATTGAGGACTTACAGGCTGGACCACCTATTTAAAACCTTGTTCTGGATCTGTGGACTGATTTAATCCATATGGGAGCTGAAGCCCCGCAGCAAAAAGAAAGAGAAAAGAACATGTGACCCCAGAGCCACCATTTGGCCCATCCATTCTGAGCATGCAAAGAAACAGTGTTAGCATAAAAATCAACACGGCTCTACAAGACAAAGGTAACTGTTGCAAAACCCTGCAGACTGATCACACAACAGAAAAGTGCAATCAAGTGCAAAATGACATCTAATTCATGGATGTGTTAGAAAACATGGCATTTTTTTAAAACAATGCTGTCTAGTTAGTTTTTCTCCAGTGGCTAAAAGGTACAGATTGAAAATGCTGAATGGCAGCATACCGTTATCGTCGCAGGACTCTGACTGGAAGGAGCTGAGGGACTGGACCTCAGACATGCTGCCCCTGGTGTTGTAGGGGTGACAGGCACTGTCCTCCAAAGGCTTTTTGGTCAGGCAATCCAGGTCCACCACTTTAGCTGGAAAAGAATGCAGTTTGATTTTAGTGTATACCTATAGTACATAGATGATAAAAAAAAATGTCCAGGGTATGACATAGCAATATGGTGTGGGATGAACAATTAAACTTTGAATAGTCACAAATCAGCTGTTTGCGCAACGTTGCTGCTTTTCCATATGTATGGTACTTTATAGTTGAGATAAGAAATCAAAAGTATTTTTTTATCAAAATATATTGCAACATAGCAAATGTATGCCAAATCACAAATATAATCAAGTTAAGGTCCAGTGTTATGCACAAGGCCAAACTCTTCACTCATTTGTCTTGAAATTTAGTTCCGAATTGACTTGGACAACAGAATTTGGGTTCCTGGTTTCCTAACAACTTCCTGGCAGGTTTCCTGGAAAGAGCTGCATAATTTGGTAGGAATTAAGATAAAGATAAAGTTATTTTAAATAGACTTTAGCTAGTTATGTTGGGCTTATAAGCAACTGTTGATTTCCAAAGGAATTTGAGAGCACATCTCCATCTCCTTAATATGAATTATTTATTTATTTATATTTGGACACATTAATTGTCCGTATATGCTGAATTGTATTTTTGCATTTAGAAACATTTACAGTTTAACAAGCAAATAACTGGAATTATATCAATTAGACAGTGCCTCTATTTGCCCTATAATTTGTACCAAATTACATCCTTTCCAGGAAACTAAGCAAGAAAATAATTAGGAAATTGTGGACCCGTAAAATAGTGTTACACACAATTTCACTAAATATCATCATGATATGGTTCCACTTAAAATCCATGCTAATTTTGAATAACCCACTCATAGTGCTGTGTAAATTCATGTCTACATCGTCTCAGCAGCCCTGCCAGGATTAGGGGCCACCCACACTAAGAATATGTGCAACTACAATAAAAAGAACATGTGTTTCATGCCTTAAATACATTAACACATCGAGGTATTTTGGAACTCAGTGCAACTCCTGCCTAGACACAGGTAAGTAAAGCTGTTGAAACCTAGAAGCAAACTTACTATCATAGTCATAGTCCCAGTTGGGCTTCTGGATGGAGTCACTGTCTGAGACTGAGTTGGAGGGAGGGGGAGGCGGGAGGTTGGGTGCTACGCTGCACACGGCCACCGTCTTGCGGTGTCCGTGCACAGAATCTGGGTTGAAGGTGCTGAACTCCGGATGCTCCGGAATGGCTGAGCCCTCAAATGAGTTCCTGTCCAGGTTGTTTCTTGAGTCGCTTGGAATGCTGGGAGTGTAGGAGATGGGCCTTACAGGGACCTGAGGCGGGATGTCGGAGTAGATGTTCTTGTTGAGTTTGGCGTCAAAGTAAGGTCGCTGGAGGAAGGAGTGGGGCACGTTCGAGCCATGTTTGTCGTCGTCGTCGTCAGTCTTTGACTTACTGCGACACGTCTTCTTGCGGATGATGATAAAGAGGAGGACCAGGATGAAGATGCTTGACACAAAGACCACAATGCCAATCACTTCCTCCAGCCCGATGTTCCACGAGGTGGAGACAAATTCGTTGCGCACCTCAGTGCGGAGTTCACATATCTGTCCGCTGAAACCCAGTGAGCAGTTACATTTGTAGGAGCCGTATGTGTTCTGGCACTGGCCTCCGTTGGCACAGGGGTTCTTTATGCACTCATCAACATCACTCAGGCACCTGGACAGTAACAATGGAATTTAGTGAGGTGTGTTTGAGGGTGAAATGCTGTATGCTACAAACTGCTGATAAAAAAGATCAGATTTCTTCAACATTTAGCGAGTTCAGTACACTGAAAAATAACATACCTGTCTCCGTGGAAGCCTGCTTCACACTCACATACTGGACCATCTAGACTGTCAATACACTTTCCACTGTTTTTACAGGGGTTGTCTCTGCAGTACGGCCCCAACTGGCACCTGAATCAATACAAGTTTACTTGAGCAACCAAAAACATACATGATACATACAACATATGTTTTTGCAGTGCGAAAGATTTGTATTCAGTGGTGAATTAGTGAAATGTGTTTAATGTTGCTACAGGATAGACTACGTTGTGAAGTAATGGGTAAGACATAATTTATGAATACAGATAACCGCTCTACAAATTCTCCCAGACTTGATAAATGCAGGTTCAAACTCAAACCATGAACATTACTACTCAGCATTAATTGTCAAGATTCATTTCAATCTTAGAAGTAACCCCATGGGTATGAAGTAAAGTTGGGAAAATGTTCCACTTTTTCTGTTTATAATTAAGACCAAAAAGACAAAGTTGTAATACCTTTGTCCTGAATACTGCCCTCTGCACTGGCAGTAGAAGTCGTCTGCACGAGGTACACAGGTGCCCCCGTACAGGCAGGGGTTGGAGGCACAAGGGCTTATGCCAATCTCACAGTGGGTGCCCATGAAAGAGGCAGGACACTTACAGAAGTAGCCTGTGGAATTCAGGAAAAAAAGGAAAAAGACTTGACAAAAAGACAAGACAATGACGCTGAGCACATGGACATTTTTTAACTTACGCTACTGCAAATTCTCTATTCTTAAACAGCTAAAGGTCAGCCACACATAAAGGCCAGGGCGAAAGGATCTAAATTACTGGGACTTTTAATTTAATGGCTCACTTGGTATATTCTGCATAATTTACATTAATTCCTGTTGTACAGAGCCACAATATGCTTACCACACTTTTTTAAAATTGAGCTGTTACTGAAACTCAACGTGTCCTGCAGATGTTTTACAAAAAAAAGCCTTCTAGGGATGGTGAGGGATTATGCCCCCTGAACTGGCTGGCTGGTTTTTAATAGGAAACAGATGCACAAATGTTGAGTTTGCATTAACAAAAAACAGCACTAACTGCAAATGAACACAGCCCAGGTACACATCAGAAAACAGCTCTAACAGCCAGCATTGAATAAAAGACGGATTCACCTCTTCAACTGCTAGACCTGGTTGCAATTAGCAGAAAAGAAGCTATGTTTGATTTGAAGTTAATCAATACATGATCAGGTAGAGAATTTAAAGCATGATTAAAACTCCTTTTATTCACCCCCAGACCTAGCAAAAGTTACAGGTAACTCAAGTATATAAGACAAAAACGGACAACTTGAAATTTGACTCCAGGGAAAATCTGAGTGCAATGAGGTGAGCAAGACATTATGAACCTCCATTAGGCAGCGAAGTGCAGCTCCCTCCGTTGGTGCAGGGGTTGCTAGAACAGCTCTCAGCAGGTGCAAGTGCACAGCCTGGAGCCACGTCCACGACGTCCTCCAGCACTGCGTGGGCCCGGTGAGCTTTGGTGTTGAGAGGCAACTCCTGGCCATTTAGGGCGATGGCCTCCATGCAGCCGCGGAGCCCGTTAGTGACAGGCAGGCTACGCCCGTGGCGGGCCGTGGCGAGCTGGCGTACGTGACCGCCAAAGTAAATGTTGTTGTCAAGGTTGAGGGTTCGCAGGGTACCCGGAGCCGTGCCAGAGGCAGCGTGCACCCGGTCCAGCACAAGCTTAGCGTAGTTGCCATCCACCTCCAGTGAGACAGTGTGCCACTCCCCGTCGTTAACCTGGGCGCTGTGGACTGACACGAGGCCGGGGCCACTGCCGCAATCGAACTTGTACTGCAGACGGCCGTTCACAATCTATTTTGGAGTCAGAAAAGACAGAGTTAGAACACGATAAACATTCAGCATATCTCAGACGCTTTGTTTCCCTTTTTGATTAACACACCACAAGATTAGAACTAGAGCGGATAAATCGTAATCAAATCATCAAGTCACTGTTATAAATGCCTCCTTATCAGAAAATACAACGTGCATCAATGTACCGCCATGTCATGACATAATATATCTTGATGAAGAGCAAACTCATTTCTCCCAATAACATCACACACTACTCACTTTACAGGAAAACCGTGTAACTTCTGTTCATGCCTCTAAATAAAACATGTAGCAGTTTGGAGATATTAAAAGCCTGACATGGCATGCTGATAAAGAATAACTGCCTCTTTGCCAACCAGGTTTTAGTCTTAAGTCTGGTGTGCAGACTGCTGTACCAGACAGACTCTAAAAGGAATGTGTGGAAAACTGCTCTCTGTTTCCCTCCCAGTACTAGAATAGCTCTTGCATGTGATTTTTTTTTTCAACCCACCACCACATTCCCATAGTCCCCTCATGTTAAAGGGCTTTTCTGTGCCCTTCAGCTCAGTTGGTTGGTACACACGGCTTGATGGTCTCATGGGAGGGCAGGTCAGTTATGTCTTCATTAAGCCCTTCTGATAAAAATACTGGACAGCAATAAAGACAAGCTAAAAATGCAGAGGAACAGTCAGTCTAGACTCAATTATGATAGACTCAATTTCCTCTCTGTTTTAAAGAAGCTGAAGGAATAAGTGTACTGTTATGGGATAGTAATGAGGCTGGACAAATACATTTACACACCTCGAGGATGCTGTAGTCGGTTCCTTTGGCATACATGACAGTAGCGTGGCTGGAGAAGGTCCTGAGCCTCAGAGACAGTTTCATCAACTCCTTGTTCTCATTTTCCATCAGATGGTATTTCACATAGCCGCTGCCGCTGAACGTCAGCGAGTGGCCGTCTGACATCAAGCAAAAACCATGTATTAAAAAAAGCTGGGACAAAATCTTAAGAAAGTCAAACATTCACCATGGTCTCAAATTATTTTCATCGCTACAAGTACAAGAAGTTGGAAATAGCTGAAGGGTAGAAATATCTGGGAACCCAGATTAAGATGTGGGTGGTCTTACCAGAGCATTTGCCCTTTTTGCCCTCTGGACACACACAACTGTACGCGGTATCTCTAGGATCTGCCACACACTCCATACCCTCGGGACAGGGGTTGTTCTCGCACATGTTGTTCAATACAGGACACCTGCCACCTAAATGCAGACATGCTTCCAACTCAGATAGGAGTGTCTAACAGAATATAAATGTGTAATGGTGCATCTGTCTGTGTGTACATGAGTCGCAATCAGTCTACCTTCACAATGGCAGGTCGCAGTTCTCAGGTGTCGTGGGGTAACGAAGCTGAGTCGAGCTGTGCTGTGAGTGGACACGGCATTCTTATCCAGGGAGATGACCTCATCGCAGAAGCGCAACGGGCAGTCCAGGCCTGCACACAGCTTCTGCACCACCCGCACGATCCGAACCCCTGTCATCTCCTCGATCACGGCTGCGGAGGAGTTCAGCTTTCGGAAGACCACCTGAAGACAATTGAAACATGAACACCAGAAGACTCAAAGACGGGGATGAGTGCTGAAATTTTTCCTCGGTTAATCCATGAATTGAATGACAAAAAACAATATGGATTACCGATTATTGACCCAAGACAAGTTTTGATGTTTTATGGAAGACAGTACAATGAATACTTCCGAGTTTGGACTGATGGTAAAATAAAACAGAATTTTAAGATGTCACTAAGGGCACTGATAATTTAATGGGCATTTTTCACAATTTTCTGACATTATATAGACAAAATGATCTGGAAAATAATCTGCAGAATAATCGAAAATAAAAATAATTGTTAGTTGCAGCCTAATTCACTGTTTCCAGATTCTCAAATGTGAGTATATGATCTTTTGTTCCATTTTTATTCCTGTATATTGAATAGCTTTGGACCATAATATGTAATATGAAGATGCCATGTTGGTCTTTGGAAAGGTCATGTGTGATGGCCATTTGTCACTAGATTTATAGACTACACTAATCTGTTTTCTCGAAAAATAATCAGCAGATTATTCAATGAACCCAAAAGCGAATTATAAAATGTTCCACTGACAAATTCATTTGTAATTGTAAAATTACCATCATCCCAAACCTAATATCCTTGGCTTTTGGGTTGTTGGTCGGACACAATAAGAAATTCGACCACCTTGGGCTCTTGGAAATTGTGACTGACATTTTTCACAAAGACTAAACACAGAATCATAAAATCTGTGGCCTCAACAAAAAATAACAGTTTGGCACCACCCGCTACAAAATAAACATCTAGGAACATAAAATGCTCCTACCTCCTGAGATTGGTAGGGGCTCCCAGATCTCTCTAGAGTCAACAGCACATCCAGATCTCCTTGCTCTGAAGGCTGCAGGCTCACTAACTGGACTTCACTCCTCCTCACTCCAGCGATGTTTCTCAGTGCTCGCTGGAAGTTGCGCCAGTAGTCTCCGATAAACTCCTCTGGGGCGATATTTGCAAAGCGCACAGCAATAGAGTTGTCCAGAGCCTGACGAGATGCTTGCCTAACATGCACGGTGACATCAGCAGCTGTGGTGAAGCGTCCGTCAGTCACCGTCGCATTGAGCGGGTAGTGGCCAACATCAAGTGGCCGCAGGGCGATAACTTTACCATCAGAGGCGGAAACTGAGAACAAGGCACCGCTCTCATCGGAGGATGAGGGAGAAGAAGGGGCAAGGCTGTAGGTGAGAGTGTCATAGATGTCTTGGTCAGTGGCGTGGATCTTTCCCAGGACGCCTCCGGGATATTCATCGCTGGCGGTGGTCACAAAGATGTCCAGGGGAAAAATCGCGGGAGGGTAGACGCTCTCCTCAATTATGCGTACGCTGATGAAGGCGGTGGAAAACAACTGAGGTTTGCCGCTGTCTGACACCTTAACATGAGAAAGAAGAAGGAGACACATACATGAAGAAATACTGTGCACACAAGTTTTATTCTCCCAACAGTAGAGGGCAATCAAGCGCTTTCGCTTATATAAGTTGACAGCATGTTCATACTGAAGGTGCAGTGGATATTTAAGCCAACAACCACATCTACAGATCATGCATTTGAAAATTCACACTTTCACATGGATGGTCATCAGCTCTGCAAGAAAAAAAACAGCCATGACTCAAATCTGAGTTTGCATCTTGTGTGTAATAAGACATCACACTTAGATTTCAGATCCCATCTGCCCACTCAGTTTCTTTCCTCTAAGGTGACACATCGACACCCAGCACCACACGTGATCACGCCTACTCAAAGCAAATATCTTTTATTTATCATTGTCCTGTGAGATGCACTCTGATGCAGCATCTCTGTTGTGTGTTTATTTCAACTTAGCATCAAATGTACAGTTGTTTGCAAGGTGAAATTCTTTATTTGGAATACATTTAAAAGGTTTCACAGACGGAGACACGGAGACTAAGAAGAGCATCGACTAGTTGGGTTGAAAAGAAGAGTTAGAGCAATGAGCGAGCGTGACAGAGAAAAGGTACAGAGAGAGAAAAGAGGGACGACAAATAGATCAGGTTGCAGTGGCTTGACGGTTAAATCAATACAACCTCTCAACTCTGGTTTCTCCTCAGTGCTGTGACTCACCTGTGCTTGAAGTAGGTAGTGTTCTTTACTCTGCCTATTCAGCGCCCCCATGGCCACCAGAGCTCCCTGCTGATTGATGTGGAAAGCATCGCCCTCATTCCCATCCACAATGGCAAAGTTGAAAGGTGGGCCATTGTGGGAAGCGTCCCGATCAGTTACGGTGAGCTGAAGAACACTTGTGCCTTTTGGTCGATTCTCCTGCGGGATACAAGAGAAGCGTGTTTACTGTTTGTGGTGAGATAATGTGGTTCTACCGATGCTCTTCAGTTCAGTGATGTTTGACAATGTAGTATTTTTCAAAAGTTAAGAGATGCACCCACAGAACACTGCTGATGTGGGAGAAAATGGAAAAACCAAAGCAGATTTATTTTATCTCAATGATTTTATCTAACACCGATCACCTATCACCTTTAAATGGCTGTCTTTTTAAATAAAACCTGCAGTAACAGATTGCTTGGGGCAGCAGTGTCACATTGTGAACACAAAACTGACATATCACCTTTTAAGTTGATATGGTGCACTTGTAAGCAAGCATTCACTCCCCTTTTAGCCTTATTTTTGTTATCTTACAAACCCTGAGAGAAGTATCTCTTTAGTACTTCTACGCTCAACTACCTAGTTGCTAACTGTTTGGTGCACTTTACAGTACCAGCAGTGGGTCTTAGTGCTTTCTCGCAGAAAACTAGAAAACCAAAACAATGAGCTGAAAGACAAGTAATAATTACCTGTGAGTTCATCACTACGAACATCACTTTCGACATCACACACAGTCATTTGGCTCCATTTCTGATTTTAAATCACTGATTAAAGCCGCTTTTTTTTTTTTTTTGCAAAGTTCCAGACAACTTCATCTTCTTTTCTGTTATTAAATCTGGTACTGGTATTTGTCAGTTGTCCTTGTCCAACTGCTGGTCCACAATTTTGTCGTTTGACTTCTGATGACTTGCAGGAAAGGTTTCACAGTTATGTCTTTTTATGTCCCTGAATGGGCTTCAGATCTGTCCCTTCTGTTGACTCTCTCAAGTTATTCTCTAGTGTTGGAAAAAAATTCCTTGTATTCTTGGCGGTGTGTACATGTTGCCCTGTGTTTTTTAGTGTGTGTTCTGTTTAAGTGTGATTTTGGGCTTCACTTTGATCTAGGCGCCATAGTGAGTAAAATAAAGCCAGTCAGGATTTTTTTCTGAGGCAAAACAATGTTTCATCCTGAAGTGCTTGAGCTGTGTGCAATGTGCACGGTGCCTCTTCACAGTATCTCTCAAATTGCTTTTTCAGTTTTCTAAACAGACAAGAAAATTGGAAACAAATCATCTTTACTTCTACCTCTGGAATCATTATTTTTTTGATCTCCAAAATGGGAATACAGGTGCATCTCCTTTCCATTATTCTCATTTCTTCCACATTTTCCCTTTCCTCCAGTCAACCATCCACGATAAGCTTAGTATCATGCACATTCCACTGTTAATCACTCCTTCCTTACAGACTTTCCCCTTCATCCCTCATCTGCATTCTTACACTTAACATGCAGTCTCTGTCTTTCAATTCCCACATTGTCCTTCTTTCGCCCCGGTCCTTACCTCTGTTCTTGCTCCATCCTCCAACTTGCTTCTTGACATTCTAGTCGCACAGCCTCTGATAATTTCTCCCTTCTAATCCCTCTTTCTGTGTCCACTGCACCTCCCCCCTCTTTCTCTGTTTCCATCTACTTCATTCTCATCCTCTCCACCTCTAATCATCCATCTATACTGACCCCCTTTCACCCGCCTCACCTGGATGATGAGGCTGTAGTTGGCCTGGGAGAAAAGCGGCGGGTTGTCATTGACGTCTGAGATGTCAATGTTGATCATGGCACTGCTGGAAAGAGGCGGTACCCCGTTGTCTGAGGCTACCACCATCAGAGTGTACCCTGAAGTCTGAGAAAGAGAGCGTGAGTATTACTATACATAGGCAAAGCTGTTTTTGTAAGCCATAATGCAGCAGAGATCAGGAAACAAGCTTCCCTATTAGGCCTGACATGACAATGATTGGATTCTGTATAGAGTGCAATTAGTTCCTCAGCGGATTAACCTCTATGTGTACAGTCAGCATTGTATCTGCTGCTTCACTTACTCTCTCTCTGTCCAGCTGGCGAGCAACTTTCAGCTCTCCTCTGATCGGATCAATGGTAAAGGGGCTGCCCTGGTTACCGTCCACGATGGAGTACCGCACTTGGTCGTAAGAAGGCCCATCTAAATCCTCAGCCATAACCTTTGAAGTCACACAATCAAAAAGATTAGCAATCAACAATCCTTGAAGATAGCTTCTAGCAACAATTTAATATAGTTATATTAATATTATATATTATATAGTTTATATAGTTTTGTGTATATATATATATATATATATATATATATATATATTCCTCTGTCTCTGCTCTTCACTAGTTTAAAGTGGGTGGTGAGTTGTAAAAAACCTGAGGTCATCTCATTTTATGCATCAATCCGGATTTTACAACATTTGAATTCAAATCTGACGACTGTTAGCGGATTTTGAGAACCAAACCCACACAAACCATGAATATTTATTGTTTGAGAGAAACACGTTTGATTTGAAATCAAGTTTTCTTGTTTTAGTTTCTCCAGAGATTTTCAGTTTTTCTGTGTTTTATCTGTATTTCAATCTGCCAGATGTTTTATCAGTCTGTTGCATGCTGAGGCAGCAGGTTGAGGGTAGCAGACGCTAACAGTCTCAACAAACTGATCCCTCCCTGTGTCTGACACAGGGGCCTTTAGTTAGTTATTAAACTGGACCCTATTATGTGTTTTTTGTGCAATATTATCTGTTTAGAAATTAATGTGCAAAATTCTCTGCTGCTATGCTGCTGCTATTTATTCACACGTACTGCTCACCATAAAAATTCTTTAATGTAAATATTGTACACACCCACACTTCTTTATATTTTTCTTTTATATTCAATATTCATACACGTATATTTATATATTCCTTTATCTACCTACTTTCTATTATTATTTCTATTCCTTATGCCTTGATAAGTGTGCAACTGCGACAAAAAAATTTCCCCTCGGGGATCAATAAAGGATTTCTGGTTTTATATCATATTCTGAAAGTCCTTGGGTTTTGGACTGTTGCCTTTCAATCTGACTACCACTGACTGACTTTTTTCATTTTGTTCTTTTATGAGATTTTGTAGAATAAATGAATTCATCAAGAAAATAATCACTGATTAATTGATAAGAAAAATAATTAGTTGCAACACTACTACAGTAACCTCATATTGATGCATACGACCTTTCCTTTCTCCGGTGTACCCTCCTCCAACACACACACAC
>JAPMOB010246048.1:0-14961 GCA_029875015.1 Lepomis gibbosus | reverse complement strand
ATATATATATATATATATATAGTATTACTGTATAGTGTATTTGAAGTACAGTCGCTAAACTTCAGTAAATAGAAAAGCTGTCCATTTTGTTATTTGCTATTCAGGCTATAATAATCATCCACTTATAGTGATCAATTTGTCCTGGACAGCCTTCTCGGCAGACAGAGCAGATTAATTTGTGCAATTCCTACTTATTTAGGTTTTCCTTAAAAACACAACAAGGAACCATTTTATTTAACAGTTTATTCAAGTAGGACTTATACATTCTTTGTTA
This sequence comes from Lepomis gibbosus, assembly GCA_029875015.1. Classification (NCBI taxonomy): domain Eukaryota; kingdom Metazoa; phylum Chordata; class Actinopteri; order Centrarchiformes; family Centrarchidae; genus Lepomis; species Lepomis gibbosus. The sequence goes on along the minus strand of JAPMOB010246048.1, from coordinate 14,687 downwards.
AAAACTCATATCCTCAACAAGCCTTTCATCAGTCCACACCTTCAAGTTGAGAACTTAAACTTAACCAACATATGACATCTTAGTAAAAGAGTTTCAAAACTAGAAACTTAAACTCTGCTCGCTGGCAGTTTTCTTCAAACAAACCCTTAGTTTGTTACTCAGGAATACCTGTTACTAATTTTATGATGTTTCTTTTTTTGCCTTTACATTCAAATATTCCACTGCATCACCCTCAACTCAGAATAAAGCCTCTGTACGCCCTTTTTAAAAATGTGACTGCACACAAGACAGCAGTCAGTTCATTCGAGCAGTTCTACTAAAATGTTTATTGCACATAATGTGTAATCTCTAAAATCTGTATAAAGTTTCATACAATTAGGATATATTAATATTTAATCATCCATGATGTGGGTGGTCGCACTGTTGGAACATAATTATTATAATACTGAAGGTTATAGGAAGATATTTCTGAGTGAGTGGAATTGTGGTGCAGTTGCAGAAGTTAGAAAGTGAGGCTGCATTTAGTCTGACCGTGTTTTAACAGCATTTCACTGACTCAGAGCATAGAGATAGAACTGACTCCGATCTGCTGCTCTGGAACTGAAAACTCAAGAGTTATCCATCTCAAGAGTTGGGCTTAGACTTTTTTAAACCTGGTGTCTGAAAATGACCCCTGTACGACTGATGGTGATAGAGAGTGGAAGGCAAATATAACTGATGCTGATTCTGGTCTGAAATAGTGCAAAAGCAAAACTGTTCGTACCTGTTTGCTATCGACTTCAATGTCAGCAACATAGTTCTCAAACACTGTTGGCACGTAGACCTCTGGAAACTGGTCCTTGCTGAACACAATGAGCAGACAGGTCTTCCCACAGGCTCCATCTCCCACTATGACCAGCTTTTTCCTGATTGCTGCCATAGCTGCAGACAAGGAACAGAAAACAGCAAAGTTTGCGACATGAGATTACTTTATAACAGGATAGGGACATTTTATTGCGTCCAAGCATTATGCAACTACAACAGTATGCCTGTGAGAAACTACGAGCAGCCAGCCACCTTCAGCTGTGTTGACACAGCGCCAAACCAACACCCGAGGCTAACTATTTAGCTTCATGTGGCAGCAACAACATCACGGCTGTTTTCAGTCAACGACACCGGAGGTTTTTAATACAAGGACAGACACGCAGACAGGATAAAACGTTGAGCGCCCACGCCTTTTTTGTTGAATTTGGCTTACAATGTTAGTCAGACTAGGAACCCGATCCCTTTATGATACATTTCCGCTCCAGTGTTTCCGACCCGGCATCAAGCTCGGCACATTATTCACTTTATACGGTAGTTAGACCAGTCTTACAACACTCAATAAACTAATCCAAACACTAACTTGATCATAGCTGGTACTAACACATCACTGGGAACCATCGCAGTGTAGGCTGACCTAGATTTAAATTAGTGAGGAGTTTCTGTTTACTAAAGACTTGACGTTGGCGACTGCTGGCTAACCTGCTAGCGTTAGCCGGATGTTTAACGTTCACTAGCTAACGTTAGTGCACTAAATTTACATTTATGTTATTTTCAAAAGGCGGTGCTGGATACATGTGCGATATTTAGGATATAACGTATCTAGTGCCACAACAGTGTGTGGTTCCTTTTAAAATACTCAGCCAAAACTCGCTTTTTCCTTTGAGTCACAAACCGGTAAATACAGCTAGCTAGCCAGGCTCCGGTTAGCATAGCGGAGGTCAATGCGACTTTATCGGTCCGTTAGCTAGCTGGCTAGCGTCGGCAAAATATCCGAAGAAAATGTAGGTTAACCGAATGTATATAGCGATATTGTTGCCAAAACAAGATATTGACAATGTAGTAAAGCTCGTGTAAATATCACCTGCTTACCTAGTGACTGGTTTAATATCTATCCAAGTGATTTCCTAGTTAAGGTTGGTGCTTTGTTGGCCTCCGTCGCTGCTGCTGCTGCCTGAATGCTGGAGGATTAACAGGAGGGAAGTGAGGGGGTGGGGAGAGCATAACAATACACTGCTATACACATAGTAAAAATAATACTTTATTAATGTAATACAGTATGATTGTGCTCATTATTTATTTATTATTGTTGTTTTTATTAGTCGTTGTATTTATAATAATGATCTAATTTGAGTACCTATTGCTCTAATATTGCAGACTTTAACACACTCAATGGTAAATGTTTATGCATTTTGTCTTACATGATTTTCGACAATTTCTATAGATGCAATTCAGATGTTTTGTATTTGGTAGGACCTGCTGTTTATTACACTGGCCAAAATTCAGTGGGGGAAAGTAACACATAGGCTTAAACACAATTTGAGGTACCATGGCTGATTGGGCCCCTATTAACCGCCTGTTCCTTACCCTGTGTGAACTGTTTTCATTGTTCCTGGGTGACCCCAGGCTAGCTGTTTGATACTTGATATGACTGGTAATCTGATGAAAAGTTTCATCATTCATTTATCTTAATGCTGCATTAAATCTGCATGAGAAAGACCATAATCATATGAGACAACAGTGCCTTCTGTCTGTTGCACAGTTAGACCTGGATCAAGGACGATATTGCATGAAGGTCAGAAACTTCTGCGCTTTTTTGGTCTTGATAGAATTTGTAATGAGAAAATTGTTTTGACGATGGTGATCACTTAAAGGCGAAGTGAAAAATGATTTAAACATTTCAGACTGATGGGTTGAGGAGGAGTAAGTACAGAGGGATATAGTCTGTTCTCAGTTGGTGCAACAGTGTATTAATAACCGCAGCTCTTACTCTAATCCTGATAAGAGGCTTTCTCAGCACTGCTCAGTTCCACCTCTTGGAAACCTGTTTCCATGAAAACAGTAATACTAATACCTCACATTCAAGTGGCCATTGGTTCAACAGTGAAAAAAAAACAACCCCAAATCATTTATGAGGTTTATTTCTCTGAAATCCACATGCATGTATGCTCGTCTTCTGAGAATAAACCCAGTTTGTAAACAGATGTCCTTTTAATAGCTAACACCAGTTTTCCACAAACAGACTTTGATGTTCATGCTGAAATGATTTTGGAAGAGGGTGTTTTACCTCTTCAAATGGAAGATGTCTGATTTAAGGAAATTATTATGCAGATAAAAGAAAAACAAAATACACACTGTACCCTGTTTTATTATTTAAAATTACTTGTCAACCACCTCTGGCCATTAATAATACTGTGATCGGATTTGACAAATAAAACCCAGGGATGCAGAAAGAAGTCATTACAGTGAGTCCCAGCAGGGAACGAACAAAAAAGAATGATCAAAGCACATGCTGTATCAAGATAGCCACAACACTCAAAAAATAGCATGAAAAGACATGTTTAAGAGGTTTTGTGATGACCATAATGGTTCCCAAAAAGTTGCAAGTGTCACATGAGATCACTGTTAGCTCAGCCATGGTTCATCAGGTTCATTGATTTCATGGAGAGTGAATAAACATCGCTTTGTTCAGCACTCTTTGCAAACCTCAGGTCCTATAGCGCCCGCACAATGAGCTACAAAGCAGAGGCAAACAGAGATCCCAAGATGAAAATCCAAATCCATAGCAAACAGTAGCTGCTTTTATTGTTGATCAGTTTGGGCTGCCTTGTGCCTAAAACCTGTATGACTCACTTCTTACTGGCTGGAAATGAAGAAAATAAAAATAAAAATGTACATATTGGCATTGTAGACATAAAATTAATGTACAGTAGCTGAAACAGACATATACAAATAATAAAAATGTAATTGTGTAACATCAGTAGCTTCTTTAGTAAGCCTGAGCTCATTCACAAGCAGCGAGGTGACACTGAGGTTTATTGTTTTTGAAAGCATTTCGATATTCTCCCTCTGGGCTGTTCTCTGTTGCCTGGGGCGTTAAACTGTCCCAGATTCACTGTGTGTGTGTGTTCATGGAGTGTGACCCTGACCCATCCTCCTGCCTCTGTGTCCCGTACCAGAGCGACAGAGACCCTCATATGTGGAAAGGGTAGTCCTGCAGGTAGCACAGCAGAAGCTTTGGGAGTGGTAGCTGGCTGTGGCAGCATGTACGTCTGTTGATGGTGAGGCGTGTCAGGTGCTGCAAAGAAGGGAAGGCCTGTGGTTTGTGCAGGGGGTGCGTCAGCTTCAGAGGCACTCCACTGTCCTTAGCTGTGTGCTTGGCGGGGTCAGGATGCGTTTTAGGATGGATGTCATTAGATGGCTGCCCCCGTGGAGTGTGGCCCAAACCCGTGTAGTGCTGAATGAGGCTGACAACATCTGGGAAGGACTGCAGGTGAGGCAGGCCGGGGGAAATGGAGTCCAGCCAGAAAGAGCCCCTGCTGTACTCTATGCGTACACTGGTAGGTCCACAGCGGGTCTTCACCGACAGGGCCAGCATGTACCGAGGATGACTGCTGTCCCTCATGAGAAACGTGCCTTCAGGCTTTTTTAGGAGAGCTTCCCGAGCTTCACTCGCTGAGATGGAACCCCAGTACCAGCCTGCGGCCAGACAGATGGTTTGGTCAGTTTTTATTTTTATGAATGTAATTTGCTACTGGATTGTGTTGGGGTTAGGTTTGATAAGTGGGTGCCCAAATGTCTACCATAGGAAAGAAATAATACAAAAATCAATGAGACTGCCGGTGTACCTGAGGTCTGTAGATATTGGAAGGTGGTGGTGATGCAGTGAAGGTCTTCTGCAGGGTCCCAGGGTGGAGGAGAGGGATGTGGGCAGCATGAACCTCCTTGCTCCTCATGATGGAAAACAGTCACTGACCGGGCAACCATTTCTGACTGACAGCAGGCCTGTTGACATAAATGCTGGAGCATCAACAAAATAATAATTGACATAATTTAGTATCAACCAAGATTTTTGTGCAAGCCCATATTGCACAAACTCTCTCAAGTAAAGTAAGTTTCATCTTTTAAATGTATGTTTTGGTTGCAGAGTTTGATTTCAGATATAATCACAGTAAAAAGTCACAAAAAAGTCACAAGCTCACAAGCACAAAACCAACTAGTCAAAAACAAAACAACCAGAAACATACACAACACAATTTAAAAAAATAAGTCTAAAAATATAACTAAGTAGCTCAAAGGCCAAGGCTTTTTGGACAGTCTTATAATCATTTATTTAATAATGCATTATTTTATAAGCTACAAAAGCAAATTACAATATTTATAGCCTACATGAGAAAATTAAACAGACTCAACACATGAGCAAAATAACCTTACCTTAAATCAAGGGAAACCATCAGGATCGCAACCAGTTTGGAAAAACAGGGAATAATCCAGCAGTCGCTCACAGTAAATTATTAATTCTCATAGTCGCACAGTCTCGGGTGATAGCGAAAAAAAACATTACTTGTAACTTTTATAATGTTAAAAAAAGAAAAAGAAAACAGATGTGTGTTCGCGGTGGTGTGCTGTGAGAGTAAAGCGGGGTGTGAGCTCTTTATTCAGTAAACTGCAGGACAGAAAACAGCTCAGTTCAGTTTGGACTGACTGAGCTTCCAGGAATCGGTTTCCGAGAAAGGTTTTGTGTTTCAGCGCCCGCAGTGACAGACAGGCGGCTGCCAGTAGCTCCACTGCGCTCCGTCAGCACGCACGACGCAGACACGCACCACTTTCTGTACGGATTTCAAAATAAGATGTATGGCTGTTACTCTGAATTGGCAACTTAGTGAAGAAAAGCTTTGTGCCTTATACAACAGGAGTGCAGGCATAAAGCTTAAGCATCCTAACCCTGATACGGGAAATGATTTAAAAGTTTACAAAATACTAGAAATACTGAAGCCATGAGCAGAGGTGTAGGAGTGGGGGGCCCCAGAAAGATCCTAGAATTAATAGCTGTGGATGCAGTGAGGGGCCCACAGAGAATGGCTTTGTACATGGTCCAGAATTTTGAGAAAAAAAACTGCTGCAATCAAATGACAAAAATATGCAATGAGCAGGGCTATTGTAAAAAAAGAAGCATGATGACACATTTTACAATAAGGAGCTGAGTTTTAAAACTTTACTGGTGTATTTCACAATTTCATGGTTATGGTCTATATGGTTACATACACTCAGGTGGCAGCTTATTAGGTACATCTAGCTGTATAACTAATGCAGTCTATTACAACAGTTCTGCAGTAAATCCTCCCTTCACATAATTTGAGTTGAAAATGTTTTAGTGAGAAGTGTTTTGCATTATACAGAAAATAATTAATTTTTTTAGCCTGCCCTCCGTGATATAAGTGGTGTGAACAAATGTGATACAACTGAACAGATTGCAGTTTACATTTGTTTATTTTTAATTTATTTTACAATTTATTTTTTTTATTCTGTTCCCTCAATCTCTAGTTCTTCTTTCTACACTGACTGTGTTCAACCTTTTATGTTGAAGGGAAATAGCAATACTTCCGGTAATGTTTGAGTTACCTCTGGCGGTCTTGATGCAATTTGACGGCAGCAACGCTGCGGTCCGATGCTGCATTTGCGTCCACTGGTACGTCATATTTGTATTACACAATGTAAAGCGTGTATGGTTTCAACATTACAACGCCACGAGTTATGACTTTAGGCTGCATGAAATAGGTTACTGTACAGCAAAGCAAAACCTGTAATATATTAACATCCAGTCAGTCGTTCCCCATCATGCTTTGAGCAACAGCCTTTTAGCCAGATGTCTTGTTATATCATCATGAAGAAATATTACTACCTGTGTGGTGCAAATGGTTGATTTGTTTTCCTGGAAATTAGCTGAGTCAAGTGATGACAGAAGTCAGGATGTCTTCACAAAACCAGGGTTCATCATCACCCACCCAACAGTTCCAATGTACAAAGATAATGGCCATCTAAAAGCTGCCATTTAGCTCTGAACTGTGTTTCCAAGAAAAAATGACACATCAACCATCTTTCCCCCCTGTTAAAGCAGCAGAACTACACAGCTGAAGGCTTCTGAGTAGAGAGCCTTCCTGGAAAACACACACAACAAATTGACCTCTACTGCTGAGCCGTGATCCCTGCTGCTGCTGCTGTTGGCCTGAATGACTATAGGATATCACACACACACAATCACACTGCGAGAGACATAGAGAGAGAAAGGAGGACACAAACGCTAGAAAATAAAGAAAATATTTTATTGTAGGTCTATGTAAAACAACAGCCTTCAGTTGAGTGTAGTCAAACCCTGCTCAGGTGACTAAAGAAGGCAAAGGCAACTGTACATGTGATGTGGATGAATTTGCATGTGTTGAAGAGGGAACCATGGGCACAGCATAGGCTGCCCATACCAAGGCAATATAAAGGCAAATCCACGCCAAAGCAGGAATTTCATAGCCATTTCCCAAATGCTGTGAAAAGCTGGATCAATATTAGTGAAGCGATCAAAAGAAATTAAGCAGCTACAATAATTTCCTTAAGTGGAGCGCAGACACATAAAAAGGCAATCAGATGGGAAAAGCTGCCTTCAACTTGGACAGAAATATAAAAAAACATTTTAAGCCTTTAAAATCCAGTTTTTATCCGAACTGTCCGGTGGCTGCCTGGCAACCTCTTAGTGACGAAAAGACTTAAGGAATTCACTGCCTCCAGCCAAAAAAAGTATCTGGCTCATAATCACCCATAACACTTTAAGTTGTTGTTTTCACACTTGTATTGATTGAACAAATGAGAATGTGTTAATCTGTGAGCTTTAGAGGTGCCGGTAGGTTGATTTCGTTACCTTTGGACAGAGCTAACTGCCCCTGTTTCCAGTCTTTCTGCTAAACTAAGCCAAGCTAATCACCTGCAGGGCTGTAGCTTCATATTAAACATGTAAGACCCCAATGTCATATTCCACACTGTTGGACAGACAGTATCATACTCATTGTGTATCAGCTTGTTCAAACTCTTTATTGAAGCTAGATTTATACACATTGTAGTGTACATTATAATTATCTACAGAACCTCAAAGTACTGACACTTAATCATGACTTTAAAACGTTTTCATGTACAATGAGATTTTATTTGAATGAGCCAAAAGATGTGTCCACATATCAGCCAATCACCTTGGTTAGACTCAACCTACCAACAGTGTTCTTGTGAACGAAGCAATCTACTTTTCAGGGAATTTAGAATCTGAGCTAACACTTTCAGAAAAATGTTCATATTTAGACAATTTCTTTTGCCGCAGGAAAATGTATATGAAATCTGCTTTATGGTGGATCTATTTGTTCCTGTTTTCAGTGTGAAACGTGCAGTATGCCAAAGTAAAAAGAAGAAGAAATGGCTAGAAGCTAAACAGTCAAATAACAAGTCAATTCATAGATATTGTGTCGTTTGTTTGTGTACTTGCGTATAATGTCTTACGTGTGTGCATGTTTAACTGTCTTCCCCGTTCTCCCCTTCACCCTTGATGAGGCGTTTGTTGCCCCTCTTCCCTCCTGGTCCGCGGGGCTTGGCAAAGGCCTGCTTTAAGGTGTGCTCCATTGGGTGGACCTCCTCGTACAGGAAGTCTTCTGTCAGGCCGTCACCATTGTCTATCTCCATCTTCACACACAGAACTAAGACATTCATTATCACTGTAACAGTTTATACACACATTATGGCTTTAACCTTGTTTACACCTTATCTCTACAGTGATATATTACAGATTTGCTATTTTATTTGTGGGTGATTTGGTTGACCTGTACCTTTTTGGTGACCTCCAGCTGGTAGTCTCTCTCTACCTCATCCAGTAGCCTGTTCTTACAGCTGGAATACAACATCCGTTCCTTGATACTACAGGTGTACCCAGGCATCGAATATATGAACACTGAAAGAGATATAAAGTTGTCCCATAAGCAGCTGACGTTTGATCATTCACTGGATAATTTCTGCTGTTAAAAGCTCTTTAAGGTTTGACACAAAAACCCTGGCTCAGATGCTAAAACTCACGATCACTCCTACTTTTTCTAAACTAGACACTACACCAGGGTAGACCAAGTACTAGAACATCCAGTACTCAAATAGAGGCGCTAGCACTTGACCTGAATTTAACAGGAGAGGAAGAACTTCTGTTGAAATCTAGTTAAACAGTAGCGGTTTTGAAGCCAGTCTCTGAGTAACATTTAGTTAACCACATGTGGTCACTGTGAAAAGGCCAATGAATAGTCATCTCAAACTATTGTCACCAAGCGGCAAGCTCTGAGTCTGAAAAATGAAGCCAATGCGGAAGTGCCTTAGTCTTGCATTCTTTCTAACAGCCAGCAAGGGACGACTCCACTGGTTGCAAAAAGAAGTCTGATCGTATAGAAATCTATGACAAAATGACCGTATTTCTCACTTGATTTATGACCTCAGTAAACACTTTCCTAATTAGTTTGTGGTCTCAAACGCTATTTTCAAGTCTTCTTCAACACAGCATGATGTTCATTTTGTAAATTATGGTCCCATTTAGAGAAAAATAGACGATAAAGCAGCTTTTGTGATTGACAAGTTGCTACTATGGGGACCTGTCAGGTGCAGCAATGCGTATCCCTCCCCAGCTCCACCCTCTCGTCCAAAAACGGTCACTTCTGTATCCTTAAAACCAAGATGGCGACAGCCTATACGCCAAACTCAAGGTTTCAAAAATGGTAGTCCACAAATCAATGGGTGACGTCACAGTGGCTATGTCCACTTCTTTTATACAGGTTATACCACCTAATAATGTTGATATGGTTAGCATGTTGGTAAACAGTTTACACAACCACACATGCCAATATCCACTCTCTTTTTAGCTTTTCTTTGCTCTTCACCGACTCCAGAGGAAAATATGTGTCTTTTTAAATGCTAAATGCTCCAATATGTTCACCAGGTAAATCACAGGTGCATGTTACTGCTCAAAACAACACTATGAGAGCAGGGAGAGTTCACGTTACACATAGTAATTTGATCCCATGTTAATAACTATAATGAACTGATTAATGCAGCTTAAAGCTTGGGGTTGGAACCCCACATGGTGTCACCTGACAAGGAGGTGAAGTTATAGGAGATTGTAGTTGTTACATACCAAGCCATAAAAAGTATATTATAAAAAGAAACTCAATTAGATTTAAATATTTCAGAATTTTAGTACAGTTCATTTGGAGCTCCCTCCAGTCTATTGAAAACAGAAAGCAAAATGATTGAAATACAGTGAGAATGTGAACTCACCCAGCGCCTCCTGCCGCTGTCCCTGGTGGGAATGTCTGAAGATGAAGAAGTGGTATCTGGGGGAATCTGTAGGAATCCTGTAGGGAAGCTCATGGGTTTCTGTAGGTTTGGTGTGAACCAGCTCAATGGTCTCTTTCTCTACATCCAGCCGCTGCAACACAACATACACAAACAAGCTTTCTTCAGGGGTCAAGTCATGCACAGAAAATTTAACTGACAAACACTGATATACAGTTTGTTTCAAAAATAGATCCTGACAATTTCTTTTTTTAATATGTCACATGTTGCGTGCTATGTAATTGGTAATAGTAGTTTTCTGTCCGGGCTCACTAGCTGTATGTAGTTGATGCGTCTCTGCTTGAGTTGCTGCAGAGCTCGTTTGGCCTCTTCCTGTAATGGAAATGCCAGACCTTGAAGAGTCTGTGCCCTTTTGTCTATGCCAAACTCCATTGTAACCTGTAGAGTAAAAAAATCAAGAAACAAGACTCAGAAACCTCAGTGCTGACATGTCCGAACTAACACGCCTGAAATTTAAATACCAGTCAAACATATTGCAACAAACCCTTGCACGTGCTGTTGGAGTCCCAATTCGTCTGCGTTCATCCTGTGGATATAAGAGATACTTTTTAAAAATCTGTCCTCCTCTCTCTTCTTCAGGCCTACCCAGTTGAATTTGTATTAGGAGGAAAATCTACATACCCATACAACCTTCTCCTGCAGGAAAACATACAGGATGAGTACACATAATGTACACAACATGTTAAATAGGCGATGCATGTGATATTCAGACAGTTTCTGTTGTTTAAACTTTACCTCTGTGACTTTGATTCGTTGTAATTCCTGCTCGGCAGCTGTGAGTGGAGCTGGGGAGGAGCAGGAGGACATGTGCCGCAGGTATCCCTGGAAGCACAGGTCATCCTGCAAACATTTACACAAGCAGGCTGTTAATATAATCACCTGCAGTTGAGAATTTGCTGTCAAGCTGGAGGGATTTTACTAACCTCCACTGTGCCAAACATTTCATCTTTAATGTGACCTCCTCCAAACTCTTTCTTCAGAGTGGCACGGGTGGCTGCGTACACCATCTTCAGCCTCACCTGACAGGTGCCGGGACAGACAGGAGGTTATTATGAACAAAAATCATGTTTTTTTATATTTTCTGAGTTTGCAGAACTTGGATTTCTATAGTCTTCACATTTTATTTTGGTTTTGTTTATGTGCTGCGTTGAGTGAGGGTTTGGTAGGGTCACTTGGCTGTTTGTGCTCCACTGGGCGGAGAGATGTAAGTGCAGAGTTTGACATTAGAAGTTTGTTTTTTTTACACTCATCTGCTAAAGAGGGAAAGTTTCTCTGTGCTCACCTTACATCTGAGTTTAAGACGTGTACGTTCAAGATGATTTTGTGATATCTGAACTGTCTTGGCTTGTGGCCCAGTATCCAGACTGCAACTTCTGTGGCGTGATGTGGAAACCTGAAACTTCCAGGTCAAGTACTGAGAATGGACTTTTCAGTGAAGTAGGAGACATCTTGTGTCCAGAGGTTAAACTACTGATTTTAACATTAGCATGTTCAGAGATTCTTGTTTTTTCAATGAGGGAGAAGGACTATGTAAATTTTATATATAATATAACGTTTTCACTATTTTTCACTTTTTGTGGGGGGATGGGGGACAAATCAGATACAAAACATTATTCAAAGCAGAGTATTAGAGTAGTGGTGTTTTGTATACGTTTGTATATGTATAGTTTCTGATTTGTTCAGTCATTTTTTGGTTGGAACACATGTGTTTAAGGCAGGTGTTGTGTAATACCATATAAACAATAGATCATGAAGCCAAGTTTTATATTTTTTTCAATTGTTGTTATTGTTACTATTTTCCAACAATCTCAGCCTACACCTGTGTTTACATTATTTTTGCCTTTCGATAAAATTTAGTTTTTGTTTTATTTTTAATTACAGTCATTTTGGTTGCTGACTTTGAATGAATCCATTTGAAACTACGGCTGATCAGTGACAACACGTCAATCAGCCGCTCTGGACGTACTGGTGATTGGTCAGGTGACCAGGCGATGAAGATCCATTCATATCCCTGTGCGTTCCTGGAGTCCAGACGGTACAGGATGTAGCAGGGTTCCTGAGGCGTGAGCAGAGGAAGCAGGAACTGATCATAGTCCTTGTCCCAGCTCTGTGCTGGCTCTCTGTATAAATCTAGCACCAGCTCCTCTGCAGACAAAAAAATTGTATCATCAAATTTATCAGTCAACTGAAAGCTCACTTGTGTCAAATGTTTCCGAATACATGAAACATCTCATGTTTACCATTCCTTATGACTATCTTCATTATTCTGATGGCACCTCCCCTCGCTCGGGCCAGAAACTCTTTCAGCTCAGAGGTTGCTAAAGTAACCAGATATAAGACAGACAAGTCAAAACTGAGGATGGGGTTGAAAGTAAGTGAGACAGAGTTTTGGCCGGGTAAGAAACTGAGACTACACTTCAGGGAGAAAATTTGATCTGCTGCCAGATGGTCACACCATCACCTAAAGTGACTCAGACAGGCAACATATGTACCAAAGAGCCACTGAAAAATTGAGTGTGGGGGATAAACAACCTCATCCATCCCCAATTTTCAAACCCATGAATGGAAGTTTGGTGCTGAAAAATACTTTTAGCTTTTTATTGCGCTCTCTCCTTCTCTTTCACCATGGTTACCAAACACAGCAGTCTCATAAATGATGTAAGATCAGGTGAGAAAGGTGAGCGAGGTACGCTTCTGCCAACCCGTCCCCCTACGCTCCAATTACCAAATGCCATCACACACGTACGGTATAGCTATACGTAGCTCGTAAACTAACCATAAATGCCTGTAGGTGCTAAATGTAATGATTACTGGTGTCACAAAACATGGAAGACAGACATTTTAACTGTGAATCACTCGTAGGCCTACACAGGCTTTGTGGCCTTTACTCATCTGCACCCTTGTGCTATTGTTTACAATTTACAGAAACACAGTTTTTGGTCATTTCTGCTTTTAATATGTTTTATGCATCTACTTTTTCACCTTCTTGTATGTACTTAGTAGTTCTATGTTTTATTTACCTATTTTTGTTCAGTTTTGTTGTCATGTTTGTAGCTGTATTTCTATCTATCTGAAAATGGTTCTAGGAACTATGTGTTTAAATGCTTTGAGAGTAATGAAATGTATGTGCACAAATACTTGACCAATAAAGTTAATTCTGATTCTTTACAGTCCACAATTACTCGTATCCACAAACAGTTTTACCAATTCAGTGAAGTTCAGGGACAACTTTAAGAATAGCTTACAAGCCCTATTTCTTTTGAGGATATCAGAGAATGTTATCAGTGAGATTATGAGGATGTATGTAGCCTACATGCATGTGGCACAGCTTAAAAACCAAAAAGAAAATTAAAACGACACTTACATTGAATTCAAAGACAACTATACTAATACACATAAACACACTGCTTAAAAAAATGAAGTACAGTTTTCCTTTAAAAATGACATACCGTTAATTCCAGTTTGGTGTGACATCTTTTGGCAGTCACTTTTCACCGCTTCACACTCCTGTCATGCAAGAAGGACCAGGTCCAGGTCTCTGTGTCCTCGCTCTTCTTGCTGGGCAGGTAGGCTGCCTCTACACTGATGGCAGACAGATGGACCCACACGCACCAGTGACATAAACGCCTCGAGGGTGACTTGGGAGATTCCTAACACTTGAAACACAATCTGCGGAACTGTGGCTGATGAGTAATAACATGCGTGTCAGTGGATATGCCACCCTAACCACTAATTTAAAACTCTTTGCGTATCGATGACCACAACTTTAAAAGTCTCGCTGGGGGAGCATCTCCCAAGTTACATCCAGTCCTGTACTGTACTGTTCATGTGTGTGTGTGTGCAGAAATCCACCGCTCATGACATCAGTAGTCAGTAAAGTTTTTTTCATATGCACCGCATGTAACGGCATTTTATCACTCATTCGGAATTGCACACGACTACATGATCTCATATTCCAGCCACCTGGCCGCAGAAATTTGACACCAAGCAACAATCTGACCTCTTCGTTTCAACTTTGTTCAATGGACCAAGAATAGGCGGGTTTCATGCATTTGTGGTCAGTACAGTTTGGTCGGCAAAGTTACCTTTAATAGTTAATGAAAAGAACTCCAGATGACTTGTGTGTACACTAGAAGAGTTGGCCCCTGAACAGTCAGTGCTAATGGATCCATTACTGACCACTGACAAAAACAAAAACTCCTGAAGGTAACACACACACATAGGTTAGTACAATGTATACATTATGTACAGTAGGGGGGGTGTGATGATGGTGAAAAAGGTGTTGTGAGAACGTGAGTGCCAAATGCTTAAAACGATCACACCTTATTTCTCGTCTCTCCTTCCACACACTGCGGTAGGTGAGAGAAAGATAAGTGTGTACCTGTGAGGTTACCTGTGATGGGATCATCCATTATTCATTCAGTGGTGAGTACATAACCCAAGCATCTATACATTATTCAACAGAACCC
>JAPMOB010246046.1:27716-45906 GCA_029875015.1 Lepomis gibbosus | reverse complement strand
ATTCGTGGCCACAAATTATTATTTTGATGCCACAAATAATAATTTTGAGGCCTCAAAATAATAATTTGTGGCCACGAATTATTAACTTGAGGCCTCAAAATAGTAATTTGTGGCTATGAATTATTATTTTGATTGATTTGAGGCCTCAAATTAATATATTTTTCATCAATGTCACCAGGGGGGCTCCGTAGAAAAGATAGGTCATGGCATTAAATAATATGATATAATATCATCAGGTCGGTCTACTACAGACCAGAAGAAAAACTAAGTTCACCACCACAGTGTTGGCCTATTATAGCCTACACTGTAAAATTTATGTTATTTATTATTTATTTATTTCCCCTTCCCCTTGCAATTTCAAATTAGTAACGGACGGCAATTTCAATTTAGTAACGGTCGCTGAATGGTCGGTTATTTCGAATTCACAGCAGCTTACTGTAATATTTCAAAGAAAATACCAGTCATGCATTATGAAAGCTTCTTTACAGTAATTTATTGTGAGCATTTACTGTGAAAACCAGTTCCACAGCAGCTTGGTGTAATGATACCAAAAATTACCCATCATGCATTGCATAAGCTTCATTACAGTAAATTATTGTGAGAATTTACCTTGAAAACCTGGTAATTGTTAACAGTGTGCAGTAAGTGCTCAATACAAAACCCACAGTTCAACCAGCAATTAATGAGTCCTTATCTCAGTTCAAATCTCCTAGGAGTCCATCTTTCTATATCGCTGTAAGCAAACAAAAAAATAGTCAGTTTGAGGTTCAGTTCAAAAGTTGGCCAACGAAAATAAAACCAGTGTTTAATAGACAAGCTTAGTAATTCTCCGGAGTTCCCCCAGCAGCCTCTGATGCTGGTGAGCAGCGCACTGTCTGTAACCAGGCTTTAACTCAAGACAGACTGGGCCTCTTTCGGACTTGTGAGTTTAGTTTGAAACGCGGTTTCACAGATATTTCCTGAGCTCACTGGTGGCCGATCGCCACAACACGCTTAGCCTATACGCTTAGTCTTTCATTTGTGCATTTTTCCTTTCCGTCAAAGCGGCGGATGACCTGACGATTTCACCCACCACCACCAAGTTACCCGCGGGTGGCGGCTGCTACTTTCATTCCCTGTGTGACACTAAAGTTTATGTAGAGACAGTTTCTGTCAAGCTTAAGGCCGTTGTATAACAAGAATGCAGGGTACAGCGTTATGTGCAGAGGAAGCGTCAACTTTGTCAGAGTATAATCGCAGCCTTTGTGATTAGAAAATCTCGTTTTATTACATCGCGATTATATCGCAAATGCAACTAACCGTTCAGCCCTAGTTTGTTTATACTTCATTCTGCCCGCGACCCTGCAGGACAAGCGGCTGAAGATGATAGATGGATGAATGGATACTGCGTTCTGTTCTGCAGAGGTCTATTTATTCTTAAAACCCACAAATGGAGCAAACTGTTTTAAAGGAGAAGGATTATAGTGGGAACACTGGGGTGCCAGGTGTGACTGTGTTGCAGTGACAAATGGTTTACATGGCTCATGGGTCAGGTAGGAGGCCCCCTTAGCAGAATTTTGCTTATAGGACCCCAGGGAGTTCAGAACACAGAATCATTTTGGGATTGTAATGGATGAAGTGCGTTGCTCTTCACTGGAGGTGAAAAACTTAAACTAACAGAAAAAAACTTATGATAGGCAAAATCTCACGAATAACCCACACAAATGTTAACTTCGCCACCTCCTCTCACAAGTGTAACTTTAATTGGAAATAAAGGAATGAATGAAACAGATAACAACAAGTAGCCTAACACAAATTTAAATAAGATTTTTTTTCAGATTCAATCTAATAGATGCCTGTACCATTATGGGAGGTTCTGGACAAGTTAAGACCTGCAGGTGACCATATGAATATTTAAAGTGGAAACAGGAATCATTCCTCTTGTCTGTACTGGCCAGATCCTCTCCAGATGCTGCTTCCAATGTAAATAACAGGGGACAAAAACCACAACCCCCCCTCTGGTACCAAAATGTATTCAAAAGTTAACTTATATGGGGTTTCAGAAGTATGAGTTAGTCGTATCAAGAGTGAGTCTTTCGACCTGTAAATCGCATGAGATACAAAAAGGCTGTATTAGCCTTCCAACCAGGGAAAGTGGGCAACTGCCTGTTTAATTTGACTAAGCACAAATCTATTTGGGAATGCACCACTAAATCACATTATCTTTATTGTATTCACAAGGTAAACATTCCCAATTATATTTGTGTTTACATACAGTATCACAAACTACTGTAGAGACTGCAGTTAGTGTTCTGGCATTGTTGTACTGGTTTCTGGTGGCGAAGTATAATAAAGTGTGCTGTAGTCTACACTTTGGTATTTCAAAGCGACTGTGTAGATACACAGTTCATAGAGAGCCACAGCAACAGTGGGTCAGTCGGGCTCACAGCTCATTTTTGCTCTATACCCCCTACCTGGATACTGTGGACTTGGTAGGCATATAATATTTTGAATAACATGTATTAAGGTTTGTTTAGCCACACAGACATGTCAAGAGAACAAAAACACAATTTTGTTATTTTGTAAGGTGAGAAAATTGTAGAAACATTTTCCTACCTTGAAAATAACACAAGGTCTACTTACCAGCTTTTTAAGAACCTTTCAACTGACTGTATTCGTGGTGAATACGTCACGTCCATGCTTCACTCCAAAATGGACGCTTTCTACAAGGTCTGGGACCCTTACTTGCAGCGTATCGGGCCCACAATGTCATCCTCCTTGCTTCATGGATTTCCTAGATCAGCCTAACCAGTCTATGTGACTTTGTCCTAAGTGCCCACCATCTAACAGACGCCTTGTAGCCTTGCTGTGTTTGTATGCTCTGTACTGATTCTAATTTGGATATTGCTCTGCCTTGCAGCGGAATACTGTGCGGGGGGAGGTTGGATGGGAAATGTCCCCACTGTCATTTATTTATTCATTTTCATATTTATGGTCATTTTTATTTTCTGTACCCACATGGCCACATTCTGCTGGGGGGGTACCCCCCTTTTTGTCGTGTCTGAGCAGTTCTGTGTTTTGTGTTTTGAAAAAATACAATTAAAATATTTAAAAAAAAAAAAAGAACCTTTCAACTGGATCTCACAGTGTCACAAGAGGAAAAAGTGCTGAGAAAACTCTCCATGACAACTGAACAAACTCTATCTCCTTATGACGGCCGTGAAATGTGTCTGAAAGCTCTGGAAAGAGATTTATTGATAGAAATTTACATTAAATTGCACTATGACCAGCACAGGAACTGAAGCAAGGCCCAAGTGAGTTACCACTTTACCATATGTCTATAAGTCCACCAAATGTTCAGATTTTTTATGGTCACATTACTGAGGATCATAACCTACATATCACACATGATCATATACTAGAAACGTTTAAATAAAAGTTGGTGCTTCAAAATCACATTGAATCAAACATCTTTATTGACTAGAAAATGTATTTTATATATCATCATAAAAGGACATCCCGATACAAAAAAGTCCAAACGCCAAACAAGTGCATTTTACAGAAGAGGATTAGGGCCACGTGTAAAAAATGTATCTGTGTTCTGAGCTCAGATACATTGTATTGATACACTCATCACACGTGGCCCTAATCCTCTTCCGTACATTTGTTCTCAAAAATATGCTTTGTTCATTTCAAAATGTAAACAGAAAAATATAGCTTGTAATCTGTTCATTTCTGTTAGTTCTGTTTTCAACACTCAGTGCTAATATTTCTGGAAATGCCCCAACTCGTAGGCCTAAATACAAGACAGATGTCAGTCTGTAACAGACAGGAAAGTTTGAAAAGGTCACAGATGTTGGGTTTTTGAAATTGTGTCAAAGGCTACATTATTAAAACAGCTTTTTATTGCGTTTCCTGTTTTTGGTCCTTCATGAATATGTCTCAGTGGGGAGTTCATGAGATCTAATATGTTCTTCATGTAGGCACTGCTTTGGGCTTCAGGGACATCCTGCTGTGCCAGTAGTCTGGATTGTCAAAAGATCTGTCAACAATGGCTGGTTCCCCAACGCCGACTCCAGCTCGCACCTTTACATAGGGCTCAAACCCAGAGCGATGTGCATCTGCGGTTCCCTCCTCTTGCCTCTGCATGTTCTGGTACTCCACTGCAAAGCAGTCCATGTCCTCATATTCATATGCCTCGCCCTCGTCCCGTCCCTGTATTTTCAGCTCTTTCCCTTCTTGAAGAGCTTGTCCTAGCTTTGGCTGTCTGTTTGTGTAATGATAGTTAGTGTCCTTCACATATTCATCCTCCTTCTCCTCCCCCTCTCTGCCCATCCTTGCTGGTGTCAGAGGAGGACGGGGAGGGTCATGTGCTGGAGGGTTTTCATCTTTTTCACCACCCCTGATGTCCATGTATTCATATTCAACTTCATTTGATACCTGCTGCTCTGAATCAAAGTTTTGGGAGCTCCTTGTGGGACCTCCCCTCACCTCCACAGATAGCATGGTATCACCTGAGCATGCTGTCACTTGTGACGAAAGGGAGGCGGTGCGCTTCTTGTTCGGTCTTAACCAGTGGCTGCTGTGCCTGGACGAGACAGGTGTTACACACGTCTGCTTGTTCATATACTCATATTCTTCATCATCTGGGTCACCCAACAGGCTCGATGAATGAGACTTGCTCATCCTGGCTCGAGATGAGAAAAGCAGGGTATCTGAAAAAAAGACATATAGTTAGAGGGAAGATTGCAGCATCTGTTTAAGATGTAATCCCAAAATGTTGTAGCTGTACAGCTTTTCAGTATAAGATGTTGATACACAGCCTCTTTTCTTTCTTGTAACACCATGACATATTTAACGTATTTAAAACAATTGTTAAATGTGATCATTATTTTTTAACATTCGTTTTTCCTCTTTTTTATTGTCTTTCAAAACAAAAATATAATATTGTAAGACCTAGAAATGTAACTTACACACTCCTGCAAGAAATTATTAAAAGGAATATTTTGACATATTGGGGAAAAAACTCTTTTTCTTTCCTTGTCTGGAGTTAGTTGAGAATATCAGTACCACTATCATGTTCTGTAAATATGAAGCTACTACCAGCAGTCATTTAGCGTAGTTTAGCATCAAGATTGGAAATGGGGAGTAAACAACTAGCCTTGTTGTGTCCAAAAGTAATAAGCTCCACCTACCAGCACATCTAAAGCTCACTAATTGTACGAAAACATAAGTGTAAGAATGACACGTTGCTGTTTCTCATGGGTTATGGGTCATTTTCCACTCTTTGTGCCAAGCTGAGCTACTGGTTGTAGCTTCATATTTACGGAACAGAGTAAATGAGAGTTTTATTGATCTTATGGCTCAGTGAAAAAGCAAATTGGTGTATTTCCCAATATGTTGAACTCTTCCTTTAAGTAAGAAGATACACTTTTGCAACTTAATATGACATGGCACATGATTAAAATACAGTATCAGTTCTTGTAGTGGTTGTTGTATTGGAATAATTTATTAGGTTAAGAACTATGAAGAAAATAGCCTTAACCTGGCAGTGTTTCCTATTGTCCAGGAAGGAAGTTGTTAGGGTCACATAAGTTGACAATATTTCAATAGAAAACATATGTTAGTGTTGCTATCACCTCTCTCTGGGCTGTCTCCAGGAAGCACGTATCCATTCTGGTCCTCTTCCTCTATCTCTGGTGATGGAGTCTCTGGTGGTCCGCCGGACATGCTGTCTCTCTGCGATATGTAAGCGCTGTCCTCACGAGGGCGTCGTCTTTTCAGGCTCCCTGTCAGAGAGCAGTCTTCAGTCATCTCCAGCTCCACTGCTGGGACGCATACCTCTGAGCTCTCAGACACAGTGCGGGCTGAGTTAAGTCGAGAGCGCGACTGCCATGCGGCCTGCACAAGACAACACAAACAGACATGTATTAATAAAATGACAAGAGTAGGAATGTGCAGTAAGGTGATGATATCTGATAATTATGCTCAGTAATACACATTGAATTGTACATAAAAATACAAAACAGTCTATATACAAAGTGGCTTAACACCACAAAAGCCTGTTTTAGCTACCTGTCCTTGGATTTCAACACCTGGGGTCATAGGCAGGTATCCAGCCACACTTGATGAAGTAAGAACCACCTTTACAAGAATAGACAGAAGTAAGATTTAGATCCAGGGTTGGCAGAACAGGCCTTTCCAGTCATGTAAAAAAAAGTAAAAATTGACAGGAAGTGGTAGTAGGCCTATAGATATAGTGGTAGATAGAGTGTTTTACCCTGTGAGTGTCCATCCTGGAGAGGCGACTGAGGCTCCTGGACTGAGAAAGGTAGTGGGGGGCTGGAGTCATGCCATCTACCACCCCCTCATCCACCTGGTCCACCAGATCTATGTCTAGATCATCCAGGTCATCCAGGTCTGCACTCCGCTGGGCAAGCTCATCCGGAGCTGTGTCCTGTTGGCTGCAGTCCTCCTGGTGGACAGAGGTGAGACATGTATTAGCTTACCGCATGTACACTTTTATTGAAATAAACGGAACTTTTCTGGCCACAATTTTTAAAAGTCCTTTACAGATTGGGTTCAGACAGGCAGCCTTTCTTACTTTGATCACCAGGTAGCGAGGTGGGTCTCTGGCCATTCTGGTAAATTCATTCGCCAGCTCTTTGAATGTTGGACGGACATTCTCATCAATCATCCAACCTGGAAATTGAAAACAAGAGCCGTAGTTAGCCACCAAATTCTATGGAGTTGTTGATTCACAATAAAGAGCATCTGACTAAATGAAATGTAGTTAAATATAAGTAAAACTAAGTGTACTGAGCGTACAGTCATTATAGCAGAAGAGCTAACTGCTAAGTCACCACGCTACCATGTTCACAAACACCATGTTTACATGCTGATGCTTGGTAGGCATAGTGTTTACACCATGTTCACTATCGTAGTTTAGTGTGTTAGAATGCTTGCATTTGCTATAAACACAAAGAACAGCTGAGGCTACTGTCATTTTTGCAGGTATTTATTTGGTCATAAACCAAAGAATGGACAAATGAAAAATTTGACCTGATGGTGGCACTGCATGAAAAGGTTTTTGCATTTCATCCTGAGTGGGACATGTATGTTTGTACCAAATTTTGTGGCTATCCAACCAGTCGTCAAGACATTTCACTAAAAGTAGTCATGGTGGGACAAGAGGAAAAGTCAGGGGATCACCAAAGTACTTAATTGACGGAACATCATGAAAATTTTTATAGTAGTGCATCCGATAGTAAATAGGATAGTAGTATATTTCTGTGTGGACCAAAGTGGTGAACCGAGTAACAGACCAACATTTCCATCCCTAGAGCCTAGCATGGATAAAAATCATTATCATTGTACTACTGCTGCTATTTTCTAGGTCAGACCAGATGTAAAACAGGGATAAAACACTTACACTTGACCATGACCATGTAGACATCAATGGTGCAAATTTGAGGCTGGGATAGACGCTCTCCCTTTTCCAGCAGGTCAGGAACTTCCTGTGGACGCATCGTCGTGTATGGCTCTGCCCCGTAAGACATCATCTCCCATACTGTCACACCTAAATGAAGGTGACAGATTTAGTGTGGTGTGAAACAGCACAACTGGTACTTTTAAGGTGGCTTAAAACTCACCATAACTCCAGACATCGCTCTGATGCGTGTATCTGCGAAACATGATGCTCTCTAAGGCCATCCATTTGATGGGCGCCTAAAAGACATGAACAGAAAATGTCTCCATTGAGTCCTTCAGTGAACGTGAGAAAACAGGAGCAATGCCTCACATTGTGCAAATACATTCATGTCAAAGGGTCTCGTAATGAACTTTGATCATTTTACTGGCTACAGACCTTGCCCTCATTGTAGAAGTACTTCTTGTCATCAGGGTAAAGCAAGTCTGCAATGCCGTAGTCTGTAATCTGGGCGGTGTAATTATTCTTCAGGACCACATTTCTGGCAGCCAGGTTCCTGTGGACCACCCTGTTCTCCTCCAGGTAATACATACCCTGATGAGAAAGGGCAACAATGCTTTTAAGTGCTTGTGAATAGACTGAACAATGTGTGAATGTCTAAAAAAAGAAAAAAAGTTATTAAAAACACACAAACTAAAATAAATGGTTGGCACTTTACCTTTGCAATTTGAACACACCAGTTGAGCAGCCTCTGCGGGCTGAGTTTGTTCTTGCAGTTCTTAACGTGCTCCAGCAGAGAGCCGTGAGTGCTGAGCTGGGTGACGAGCTGCAGGCTGTCACCGGGACAGATACCCAGTGTCCTGACAATGTTAATGTGGTTCAAGCTTCCCATCGTCATCATGTGCTGCAGTAAACATTTAGGTTTAGTCATTAAGGATAAAAAAAGAAGTCAACCTTTGAAAGTCCTTTGAAGTATCAAAGATTCACTTCTTATAGGTTCTGAAAAGTTGGATTGGAGCTGTAGTCAGGCTGGACTCACAGCAGTTACAACTTATTCCAATCACAATCCAAAGTGAGGGGGGTAATTCATATAGCATTTCACATTTCTAAAGCTCCTGCAACACAATAGACTTCAGTATATTCCAAATAAATAATCCTCACGTTGCCAATACATTTCCAAATATGCTACTTCTATGGGGGCTTCAAAGCTATGAGGATGCAATAGTTCGACAGGAAAGTAGTGAATTTAGCTATGCTGTGAAAATTAGTATTTCTGACATACTTCACATACAGATCAACATCAGAGAAGTGCTGCAGGAGTGACTTGAGAAGGTTCTTTAGATACGTTAAGATATGTTGCCTGACTCCGAGTTGCCAAAGGAATCCATTGCAACTTCTGTGAATTCAAGGTGACTCCACAAAGTAGCAAGCTACAAACCCTTCAGAGCCGTGCTCAGGCCAACCATCAGTGAGTATTTAATATACAGAAGATCCATTCCTTTAGTTTAAAGTTTCTTACATCTGTCACTTCACGGAAGGTCTGCCATCCAGTGCGACCATGAATTGTCTTTATGGCTACAGGAAGCTTCACTGTATCACCCTCAGGAATCCAAATGCCCTGTGAGGTAAGAAATAGAGACACATTCATAATTTGTTAAATGAATATCGAATGTGCAAGGAGGAGGACTGTGTAGACAACTGTCACAATCACCACTACCTTATGGACGGATCCAAAAACTCCGTTACCCAGGAGCTTGATCTTACGCAGCTCTGTGGGCTTCAGGAGCCGAGCATGGACTTTAGTTCCTTTTTCTCCAGGATCCAGAGGCTCAAAACTCTGTAGGAGCACAGATCATTATAAAACAAACTTAGCTGAAGCAAAACAGCATCGTGAAGACATCATAGTCAGACTGACCTGTCCGCTCTCTATGTATCTCCTCATAGCTCGCTTGCGGCGAATGGCGAGGCCTCGGCGGTACAGAACAGTCAGCACGAAGACAGAGAAAGAAGCGAAGAGAAGGGCAATCACACCCAGTACGATGGCTGTGGTCGCTTGTCTAATGACAGATGAAAAAAGGAATTTATGTCATGTTGTCAGCACTTGATTCTGAATAAAAATGTCTAAAATATTTAAAACGTCAGAATGACAGGAGCGACTTACCCCGAAATGTACGGCGATGACCCCTCACAGTCTCTGATTCCTGGACCATAGCACCTAAACACAAAACACAGAAAAGAGATACATTTGCCCTTGACTTTAACCTTCGTTGGATAACTATGACCTGGATGAATCTTCATAGACATACATTTGAAATAAACACAAACATGTGATTGCATACACGCTCAGAGGGCTTTACTCATTATTTACCCTTGGGTACAGTTGATGTGACACGGTTCACAGTGGCCTTGCTTGTTGGCGTATTTAAAGATGATTTCATCCCCTCCCATCACGCCATCAGGACACGAGGAGACACAGTGTGGACCGTCCTGCAGGCTGGCACATGCTACACACTGATCTGCTCCCTGAGGAAGGACGGTTTAGGTGAAAGACAAAAGCAAAGCAAAGAGAAAGAAATGGTTCAAAGTCAAATGCAGTATAATTATATCTTCTGTAATGCCAATAGGTGGCAGCAACACACTCAAAGAAAAAAGAGAAAAGCCTACCGGGCCTGTGCATGTCTCCTTCCCCGCCTGCACCTTACACTCAGGGTGACAGGGCATACACTCCCCTGATGGAGTAGCAAACTCCCGCCTCTCCCTGTATTCAGGGAAAGAGTTATTCACTTTCAAAATCTTTCAACAGATTGCAGATAAGATTGAAACACTCTGGAGGGCTACGCCACTGCAAACATTACTCACACAAAGGCAAACAATGTGAATGTTATTATTCATGTTTTTAGTTGTTTTGTGAAGACTGACCCGGTTAAGAACATGCAGTCTGGCACGCACGTTCCTCCCCTGCTGTATTTCTTACAGGACAGACACTGGTTTGGCCCTGGACCCCAGCAGCCATCAGAGGAGCAAAGGGGGTCGCAAACATGGCCCTCATTCACTAGACACACAAAAGAACAAAACTTACTGTATCATCATCTCTGATAAGGGAGCTGGTTAAAATTGATCCTCAGCCTCACTCACCACACTGATCTCTTGGTCTGTTCTCCTTGACGACAGGGATCTGGCGTCGCTGTGAGCGGGAGCTGCTGCTGCTAAAGATCCGCGTCCAGTTGACAGTGTTGTGGTAGCAGAGCTTCTTGTTTCCTGTGATGTAAATGCCACCGTCGCTTATTTGTCTCAGGGAACGTAACCCCAGGGATGTCAAAGAGGGGATCTTCATCACCAGAAGGGAATAGCCCCTGAAATAGCAGCCAGTGAATAGATGTTGTGTGAGAAATTAATTCTGCCAATATTTCTGTAGTATTTGTAGTATTAATAGTATTTTGCATTGAAAACCATTTGTGAGGTTTGAATTCTTTCGAATTTCACAGAAGGTGATTTGAAGTTTTTTTCTAATTCTACATATTAAGTATAATTTTTCAAAGGTTCACAAATTCAGACTAAAAATACAAATTTCAGATATTCAAGTTGATCAGATTTAGCTGGTCATTTTCAGATTCAAGTATACAGGTGGTCATCTGAAATTCTATTAAATCATATCAGTGACACAGTGACAGAACACAAACTAATCTAACAAAGGATTGATTTTATTCAGAATCTGTTGCTTATCTTTGGTAGTGTGTTTAAGTTCAAATTTATCATTAACAATACTTGTGTCTAAATGTCACCAATACAACTTGATCAAAGATTTTTTTGACTTAAATTCAGTGGAGGCTTATACTTTTGGTCTGAATTAGGGAACCTTAAAAAGACAAAAATACCTCTAATATCATGCCATTTACTCAACTTGTGATTAACTACTAGAGATTTCAAAGAGGAATACAAACCAAACAAATTAATGTAAATTGTTTTCATTGTAAAATATTTCAATGCTACAGCAAACAGAGGTATTTCAATTTCAACATTACTTGTCAGTAGTAGTCAGTAGTGTTAATGACTACTACAGTATTCAGTAGTGATTAAATTTCACAATCAGGATTTCAGTTGCTTGTAAGATCATCTTGACCTTTCATTGCTTCCATAAAACAAACAGAATACCCATAAAAAATCAGAAAAACATGCAAGAAAGCCATGTTAACTCATTAAAGAGCTGTGCCCACCACCAACTCCATCGCACAACCCCAGTCCTGAAAATAATATCTAAACCAAGAAAAATTATGTCAGACTGAGATGTTGAACATGAAGAGGCAGATACAGTGGGCATGTAGAATATTTACTGTACCTTTTAGTGCTCACACCTCTAAATGGGGTAAAATTAGGTATAACATGGGGAAAAACAGATACAAGACACAAAAACACGATGAGATTCATACCAGAGAAGCTTTAGTCTTAAATGCAGATGCAACAACGTGATAGTAACATGACTTTAGTTGATTAGAGAAACGAAAACAAAGTTAGAACAAAGAGAGGGGAAAAAACAACTGCTCACTTGTAAAGTGTTCTGCCCTGAATTGTTTGGAGGTTCGAGAAGACTGACAGGTCAGACATGTTTTTTGGCCATGACTGGATACTGAGGATGTCTAAAATTGGAGACATGGTGTTTCAGAGGCCTTAACCAGACTGCAAACACTGTGATGTGGCATTGAAAACAAACACACACACACACACACACACACACCTGTTATCTCCCTCACAGTGTTGAAGATTTTCAGTTTTTCTGGATCGAGGGCTGGAACACCATTGTACTCGTCACTTTGAACAGAGCAAGAAGAGGAAAATATAAAGGCCTAATGCAAAAAAGCCTCTATAAAGCACAGATAAAAGTACTTGTTAACATGCTAAATGAAATAAAAGCTCTGTTCTATTCTGTAAAAGTGAATGTAATGACTATTACAAGTTTACCCTTCGATCCCAATCACCAGGAAATGCAGACTGCCCTGGATTGTAGTGCAGTTTATGAAACTGTCAATGTTTAGAGCATCAACAGTCTGTTTGGTAGGACTTCCTGTGCCGTGGCAAGCTGAGAGGAAGATGAAGAACAGGGGGAAGTAAAAGGTTAAAAACATGTTAGTTAATAACAGTCAGCAGTGGAAAGTACATGAATACATTAACTTAAATACTGTACTCAAGTTCCATTTTATGCTACTCTAGTCAACTAAGGGGTTTATTAGACTTTTAAACTATACAATATGTTTTTTTTTACAGCTATAGTTACTTTGCAGAGTAAGATTTTACATGCAAACATATGATCAACAACTAAAATCCTACTACCCTACAGTACAGTATGTAAAGCAGTTAAAATCAGCTCTGTTTCTATTAGGCATCTTACACGTAAATGCATCAGAAATAATATTTGATCGATCATTTTTAACGGTACTTCTGTGCTTTAATGAAGTGACATTTTGAATGAAGAACTTTTACTTGCAACACAACTTTTTCTCCAGTAAAGGATAGTTCTTTAACCACTGTTGACCATAGTGGGAGACAGTCTGCTTAGCTTGACTCTCAGTTGCATAAAACAACTGTCTTCACAGGTAGGTAATGTTGGAGAAACCAGCATGAGGCAGCTAGATTTTAAAAGTATACAATTCAAAAATCCCACCCCCTCACTTTCGAGCCACTCCCCCAAAACACATTTTATGCGCAGCGAGTGCACGGGCAGAGTGCGCACAGGTAGAGAGACAGGTAGGCCAGGCAGTTATTTCAGTCATGCGATAGCCAGATTTTTATTTTTATTTTTGTGTCAGAGCATTTGATTTTATGATTCCTCTCATGATGTAAAGATAATTTCAACAAATATAACAGAAAATGCTTCTGAAAAAGATTGACTTCCACAGCTTTAAATACCTTTTGGACAGAGGCCTCCACAGGGTTCACACCTTTTCATGCCATTTTTCTCCACCTCCATTTTATCAGAAGGGCAATTACTCACACATGAGCTGCCATCCACCAGAAAGTTTGCTGTAAAAAAATGATTAAAAACAACATAGAAGTGGCTCAAATAAGTGACTTAACAACCCTACCCCCGCCCCCTCCCAGTATATATATAAAGTTAAGATAAAAGTAGCATTTTAGCAACAGGGCCTTAGCTCTGAGTGATGAACAAATTGTGGTATCAACGTTCAAAACTGCTTTTATGACGTAGAGATAACGGCAATATACTCTGAGTCTGTGTAAACATGTGGGTTTAAGGCAGCATGTGGGGGACTCACTTGGACACTGGGCCACACAGATGGAACCATACTGGTACTTGGCATTGGGGTTGGGCTCCAGTTTGAATGTGTGCTTGTTGTAGATGAGGGTCTGGGGACACAGAGGCACGCAGGAGCCAGAGTTGTTGAAGTTCCTGCAAGCCTGTAAAAAGTAACAGACCAATAAGTAACACACCTTATAGATTAGTTTTGTGTGTTTAAGTCTATGATAGACGTTTTTCACAGCGAATATGTTGACTTGGCAGTTAAAGCCCAGGTGTTGGTAATAGCATTACACAGTGTGGCAAAATACCTGGATCCTGAAACTGAAGCAGCTAAATGGAATTTGGCCATCATTCATTTTGAAATTTACACCTAGGCTTGCTGGGACGTGTGAAAATGTGTGTTAAAAGGCATATTGAAGCAGGAGACTCACAAAACAGTCTGTGTCCAGGGGTCCAGTGCAGCCTCCAGCACACTCAATGTGACAACACTCGCTCGGGCTATTACCAAAGCATCGGCCGTTACACTGAGGGGCGCACACGGTCTTTGTCACTGAAAGAAAGATAAGAGAAATTTGGTAATCCATGGAAGCAACGCTTCCCAAACTTTTTTAACTCAAAGCAGCCCTTCAGTGATTGTTCTCATACAGCACTGAAACTGTTTTTCAGCTAAAAATGACACCATGGTTATCTGTTGTAAGAATGTATATTAAATGACCTGACAAATCAAACGGTGAGGTGTGGTGAAACGTTATTGAAGATAGAAAAAAATAGAAATCTACAAATATTGCAGCACCCTCGTTAGCGTGGGAATTAGCACGTTACATAAGTGAGTGGATAAATGGGAAATAAAAGGAAGCTGATGTTACTCACAGATCTGGCACGTGTCATTTCCTGGACCCCAACATGGAAGCTCTCCACATGCTTTGTTACAAGGCTCTAAGATATAATTGTATTATCAGTAGATGCATTTTTACACTTTAAAGCACATTTTTAAGTCTGGCATTAAAACAGAGGATACTTGACGATCATATGTGTAATTATCGTTCTTTCCACTCACTTTCAGGCCCATTGCCCTCAACCGTAATATGAGTCATTCCATCCTTCACTATGTCCAGCCAGTTCACCTGCGGAGCATAGCTCAGGTACTTGTTCTGGATGATCTTGACTCCTCCCTGTAGTATCTCTGTGGGCAGCACACATGCATTTAAAAGGGGAAACACAATTAGAAAAAGCAAGCCCAAACAGGCCCATGACTCATCTCATGAAAATCTCCCATTCACGCTTTACTACAGCACATACAAACTCAGTATAACGTGCTGGAGCTCATATTACACTGGCGGTTGAGCTGTTGAACACATGAGACATTCCAGGGACTTCACATCACTGCGACTACACACATCACTGGTCGCCGACGACCGGTACTCTGAAGGTGTGGCTGCACTGTGTGGGTGTGGGAGCTCCAACAGTAACAGAGTGTCACATCCAGCAAGAGCTCTTATCGGCACCACTCCACCCTGCCACATTTAAACCCACTAAGTGAGTGATTTCCTGTGTACCTGTAAGGTGTGTCAGGCCCAGTTCTTGCAGGCCATAATTTCCGTCCTTCTGGTAGTTGAGCATCACGGCCAAAGCGTACTGGTCCTCATACAGTGTGGTGCCTCTGATGACGCGCAGGTGGTCCAGAGGCAGGCGGCTGAACTCGTTGACGGCGAACAGGATGTAGCCTGTCACCTCTCTGATAGACTGCAGGGTTAAAAGATTTATGAGAAAGATAAATTAAAGGAAATTAATCTGCTTTTGTTTGTGGTGATCGCTAACAGTGATGTTATCAATCACAACCTGGCGGTAGAGAGACATGTTTTGCTTGTGAAGTTAGTCATTGTGTCTGTAGTGCAGTGATTCACTGATGGGGTACATAAATGAGCTCATTGTGCATGTGAGACAGAAACATTATTCACTATAGACAGTGAGAAACAGCTTGTTTGTGGCTTTTGGTGAAACTTCAGATGTGGGATTGTTCCTGGCATCAGGTTGATCCACGTCCTTGTCTAGACTGGTTACCATGCAGTTCTTCCCAGTGACATGCTGCAGTTCTGCCAGTGCTTTCAATTTGCTCTCAATACACCTGTTGGTGTGATGCATCCATGTGTGTTCAAAGCCTCACCTGCAGAAAGGAGAAGTCTCTGGTGTGATCCATCATGGTAATCTCAAGGTTGCCCATGACAATCTCACAGCCGTTGTACAGCTCCTTCATCAGGTTGTACTGGAGCTCTGAATTTCCCGTTGTGCTCAGACCATTCTGGGTGCCCGAACAGACGACCACTGGAAAAGTAAAGAATGTGTCTTGTTAATGGGTGTCTTTCATGTCAGTATTTTAAGATTGCTGTATGTTCTGTATGTTAGGTACACAGATTTAAAGGAATGAGACTGGTTACCCAGGATATTTAGCCCTTTTTTAATAATGTGAGACCACGGTTTTGTTCCAGAAGTAAGAAAACCTCATTCAAAATTTCACTGATATTTGTAAATACATTCATGACTTATGCAATGAGCCACAGGAGATATGTTTTGATTAGGATGGTCCTTTTTTGCAAATGAAATGTTTATTCAGTTTTTATGTTTTTAGCTGCCTTTATTGAACAACATTTCCCATGAGCCTTAGACAATCGTGGGTTGAAGTCTCAGCTTGACAAAAGAGGAGACCATGAGCAACTTGAGGGTCCATAATAACAGCGGGACAGTAACAGAGATAAGTTATTAGACAGATTACAGCTAGAAAGAGAGCGGTGGTGAGTTGTGGATATGGACCAAACCAAGTTACGATAACATACCACACTGCCTCACACTGGTACATTTTCATGGGAGCTGTAGTTATTTTTCTGTGCTCAGAAAGTAATTGTTGTTGAACTTTGTTAAATCCATGGAGGTTTGATTCCTCATAGCAACTGCTGCAGTGGATGCAGATTTTTCTTATAATATGGACAGTAAACCCCAGCAACACACTTCATTTTTTCAGAAAGGCAGATGAAAGAAATGCTGAATGAGAGGGTGCATGGAGTCACAGCGGCTAGTGGAGCAGAGGCCAGGCAGGACTTGACGCCATGACATGGCTCTCCCTATTTGGGAGATGGGGAAGACGGGGGGACTGGAGACTGGGGAAGTTGAGAAAAAAAGATAGTTGGTTTTAGTCTTTCCATGGGATTTGTTTTCAATAGGAAAAATACAGAATAACGCCAGCTTTATCCTTTAACAAGCATTCTTTCACTTGCTGCATTTTTACAAAATTTCCTTTTACAGTTTTGTGTATCATAAGTCATAAGTCATCAGCAGTATATTTATGCATGTACGCATCAGAGGGAAGAAAGGTTTATAGGACAAAAACATTCACTGATCTTCACGCAATGGTTTCACAATACAAATAATACTATACATTTTCTTTTAAATAATTAATGAGGGAAAATCGTAAGCCTTATAAAGGGTGTTTTATGCCAATTAATGCAAGCCACTGTGTTCTGCTCACACAATATCAATGAATGTACTGTAACAGCGTGAAACAAGCTGAGGATTGTACACAGGGCATGTCCTTCTCTGAGACAAACATACAAGGCCTTGTTTATGGTCTGTGGGAGTTTAGCCATTCTGCGTCACTTGAAGGCTGCTTTGCTATTCAAATGTCAGACGGGAGAGGAGCAACAGGGAGAAAATGAAAGAAAGGGAAGGACAGAGGATTAAACTATGACTGTTGATCTCAGTGTCGCCTAGGAATCAAAACTTTGCACAAAAACACAAACGTGGATGTTTTTCGTGATATTTTAAATCATGTTGAGCTTCCAACTTTCAGGCAGCAGTTTGGCAAAGGGTCTGCTTCAACTTGATAATGACCCAACACACAAAGCAATATCTATAAAGATATGGTTTCTCCAGGTTAGTGTGGAAATGTTTGACTGACCTGCACCCATCCAACACCTTTGGGATGAATAGGAAACCTGACTGTGAGTCAGGCCTTATTGGCCAATATCCGTCCCGGAATTCACTACTACCTTGTGGTATTGTGGCTGAATGGGAGAAACATCACTGACACCAGTCTCTAAAATCTTGTGGACAGCCTTCCCAGAAAAGCAAAAGCTTTTATAGCAGCTCATTGATCCCCAGTTTTCAATAAATATATGCATATAATGTTTGAACATCCATGTACTTTAGGCCATCACGTGCATATTTGCACTTTCAAGGTAATAGTGAACTTTTGGGTAAACTGACCCTTTAACCTCAGTCCATGCGTGATCATGAAACAGCCAGCTGTGACTGTTTGTTTACTATTTTGTTGGAAAGAAATCTCTACCAAGTATGTGTTATTGATTTTCTTGTAGTTGTGTTAAACCACGATCACACCCAGGTCACACACATGAAGTATGCTCAAAACACATTCCATCTACTGACATCAGAGTCAAAATGGAGCCCAGAGGAACAACAGGATCAACAAGGGTATAAAAAGTCTAATGATTATTAACCTCAGTCAAAGCACAGTGAGAGAG
>JAPMOB010246046.1:0-27663 GCA_029875015.1 Lepomis gibbosus | reverse complement strand
AAAGCGACAAAGTCCATAAAGCCCTGATAAGCATCAATTTATTGTGTTTCTGAGAACACTGGGTTCACGGGAACTGACTCTGTACCAAACAATATTAAAGCTTCAGGTCACTCAAGTCACAAAAAACACACTTGTCATGCAGATAATTTTGGTTTAATTTGAAGGTGCTTTTAAATGAAAAGTCCTGCCACCACAACAATACAACAGAGGTGAATGGAATTTTGTTTATGCTGCTCAAGGCTTTCTTTCCAGAAATAATGTCTCACTCATACCAAGTCTGTGGATTATCACGAATAACCAGGACCTTCTTTGCGGGAAGACGCATTGCTTTAAATGTCTTTAAATCTCATTTTTCAATCTGTTGAGCAACACAAACACAAATCACACTCAGTGTGTGATTGGAGTGGAAGCCAGAGCCTCAGAGGCGGTGTGTAAAGGTTTTGATGTCTTCAAACCAAAACTGTCTGCATGGCTCGTGAGAAGTGGAGAATATTTTTTTTATTGTGATTTGGGTGAACGGACCCCTTAATGGTTATGTCTATTGATTGTACACATAATTTCACTCATCAGGGGATGACTACTCAGCCTGTAGAAACAGTTATAATTTCTGCTGTGGCTCTGGAGAGTTTCTTAAAGTCTGAGAAAATAACCCTAATGAAAGACCTGAGCATTTACAAGGCAGACAGGGTCTAATGGTGCATTCATGCAATGTCAGCTGAATGGGAAGAACAGGGAAACCTCCAGCTATTCTGAGTTGTCATGCATTATTTCAAGACGGCTGCCAATCACACAGGCTCAAAATGCTAAATTAGCTATTTTAACATACATATTTGTTGGAGTAGATGCAAACACACACTGTATAGCTCTCTTTCAATTAATATCAATCAACTGTATCCATGTTAAATGAATATTATAACATTTTGAGGAAAAAGCACTGTGTAGCGAAGGGCAAGAGCAGTCATCCTACCCAAACATGAATACATGTCTACATGGTACCAAATATGCAACTTTGACCAAAATGCCAAAAAGCCATTGTCATTGGTATGACAGTCAGAGCACATTCTCAACTGCAGTAATAGTACTCCATCACACTGCCTTCCCCTTTGGGAAGCGCACCTATGCGCTCTACACAGGCACACAGGCGTCCCTCACACATCTGCCATCTGTACTTTTGACTGTTCACATACTGGGCACCTCACAGCATCTTTGACAACATATACATATTCCACTTGGCTTCTTATCATGGTCTTTACAATATAACGTTAACGCATTATAACAAAAAACTCTACTGCATTGCATTAGGAGAAGGGAAGGATCCAGTTTTTCTGGAGTTTGACCTATGTTGGTATATCTCAGCCTCTGCACTGATTTTACAAGTCAGTCAGCTTTATGCAAGTGAAATCACTGGAGTCCCCTTTCCAGATATAGCTCCATAAAATGATGTCAGTTTATTATCTGCCCAAGGGTGAAGCTTTTCATCTACCCCACCTTTGTCAAGCCCTAAAGTGCTATCAGTGGATGACTTGAGCTGTTGACTCTACACAGTTTGAATTGCCTGTTGGGAAATACTTAGAACATCTGTGCAGATACCTTCAAGAACTTTCCACATGCTTCAGTATGTACAGTACACATGCAGGACAAACACAACCCACTCTAAAGGGAGACAAACCGGTGTACATGCAATACAGTATGTGACAAAATGGCATGCAGCCATTCAGACAGAACACAAGCTGCAGCTGTGGAAGCTGGAAATCTCAACAGGCTGAGTGGGTTCTTTCTGTCAAAGGAGGACTTTCAGTGTTGGCAGATAAATGATGGAGAAAAAAAAGGAATGGGGCGGTTTAGAGTCAATACACACACACACACATTAACACACACACATGCACACAATGGCTCTATTTGGAAAGAGTGCAGTGTGAAGTGTCGTAGTGCATTAAGATGTGCCGCCAAACCTCTATGTGTCTGCACACACTTTACTGTCTGTGTATCTCCTCACTCTTTACCAGCGCTGCACTTTGTCTACATATCCCATCACTAACCATCATATACTGAACATGAACTCAAAGCAAAATGGTGTCATTGTACTTGGCACACAAACCCAAAGCGTAACCTAACACATGACGAAAACACAACACAGATCAGGTTCCGCTGTTTTTTTTTTCATTTGTCTGTTACCAAGGTTTCAATACTCGAAAAGAAGAGAGGGAGGGAAAGAAAAGAAAAGAGGGAGGAGGAGATAAACAAGCTCAATAAAGCGAATGAGACGATGACTGGGGTAAACAGAAACTTGGCACAAGATGGCCAAAGATTACTGCATACCTGACAAGTGAGTGTGTGTGCGCACACACACACACACACACACACACACACACACACACACACACACACACACACACACAAAGAGAGCACATTAACTATTTCATTTCATGGTGTATTCTCTGGTTCACAGCCAGAGGTTGTGTACAAATAAACTGGAAGATTGTTCTGTGTTTCTACTGTGCAGGACTGCTGCTTCAGACTGTACAAACAAACTGAGGCAGATGGGGAGAGTTGCCTAACATTATGATTTGGCAACAGGAGTGACAGCATA
This sequence comes from Lepomis gibbosus, assembly GCA_029875015.1. Lineage (NCBI taxonomy): Eukaryota > Metazoa > Chordata > Actinopteri > Centrarchiformes > Centrarchidae > Lepomis > Lepomis gibbosus. The sequence goes on along the minus strand of JAPMOB010246046.1, from coordinate 25,073 downwards.
TTTGCTTTTTGACACATCGGTTACTTGGATGTCACACCAGCAAAAAGTACAGAGCCAATTTAAAGTGTCACCACAAACTGTTGTTTCATTGAAAGATATGATAAACTTTCAAATGATATGATCAAACTTTACACTGACTAGCTGAGGCCCGTCTGATACATCACATTTTTAACATGTGAGAGATTAAACTGACATATGCACTATTTTGTCATGATGATGATATTTGTGGAATTAATATGCACTTAAAAACCCACAACAGCTGTATTTGAAAATGCAGGTGCTACAAGTTGGCAAATATCAGTGTTTGTGTAACGTGTCCCTCTTTTGCTTCATACAAATATGCAAAAAGCATTTTCTCTTAATAATCAAACCCATGCTTCTTGCAGAAAAGTGCAGAAAATATCTAAAATGACAATTTGTTTTTTAAAAAAACCCTGAACACATAACACAACTATATTGTTCTATTTTCACTGGCCAGTTAACCTAATTTATTTCTATTGATATGTTCTTACAAAGGTCAATGTCCAGGTCCAACTTTCTAGTTCAACGTAACAACAGCAACCTATTTCTTAACTGCCTGGTTACTGCAACTGTCAGAAAGACCACAGACAACTGATGCTGTTTTGACATAAAAATATACTTCTGAAATTTTTGAAATTTCATTAGAAAACATTTCCAAGGACTTGACCAGCACAAGTAATTCTGACCAAAACAAATGTTTCAATCCCGAGGTTAGCATCAGTGCTCCTCTTCAACGTAAAGAATGTCTATGTAATGAAACATTAAGTGCACATTGAGCTATCATGGTTTAGTGTGTAACCTGAGCATCAGCATGCCTAAAAAAATAGCATGTTTACATTTTTTTTTCTCAAATCGTTGGAGCCACTTAACCTGGAGCGAGGGGGCAGCAACAAGAGCACGATGAAAAAGTCTCTGGGATTCAAAGTTTTGCACTTTTTTACTTCACTACATTTATTTGAGTCATATAGTTGGAAGAGGTGAAACAATCAGTCGATCAATGTTTTCAAAATCGGTTTATCATTTTTCAAGCAAACATGCAAAATGTTGCCAAGTTCCAAATGACCAAACAATAAATCTATTAATCTATAAAACTGACAGATTATAATGTAAATAAACATCAGTTTCAACCCTAGTATATTCACCTGGAGAAGCAGTTAAAATTTGCATCACTTCAACTAGCTACAACATTAAAATGCTACTTAACATGTAGATAATAATCATAAAATATATCTAGGCAATACAATAACTGTGATACTGCTGCTGCAATAGAGTATTTTTAACAATGTGGTATTGCTGCTGTTCTCCCATCACTGAGTACAGTGAGAAAATGGAGAACATCAGAGGTAAAGTTTTCCATTGTAAAGGACAGGTCTGTAGGGCGGACTGTGGTTGTCAGTCAACAGGCGGTGAAAGGTTGGGCTCCTCTGTCGCAAACCTTGAAACAATTGAGACAAACATGATAAAGCACACACAGAGTCGTGGGAGAGGTGCGGGTGACTCACAGCAAACAAGTTTTACGTGTGCGGAACAGGTTCTCGTGTCTGGGGTTTGTAAGATGGGACAGGTGTTTTCTACATCATCGCAGAGAGCAGCTCTAATCCAGGGATTTGTCAAAAGTACACCGCAAAAGTTGGTGGATGTTCTGGGTTACTCGAGTTTAAAAAGTGATAAATCTGGGCAGAAAAGTTGATCGTTCGTGCGTGCGTGCGTGCGTGTGTGTGTGTGTGTGTGTGTCTTTGAGCCCACCTCCTTGTGTCTGCGCGCAGCACAGTTGAAGAGCACACGGCAGCAAGACGCACAGCACCTGCTGCACCTTCCTCATGAAGGGGGCCATCCTCTCTCAAATGTGGAAGCTGGTGACGTTTTAAACAAACATGGGCATCATATCAGTAAGACGAAGTGGGTCCTGCTCTCGTCAAAAATCGTCCCCGGTCGTTTCAATCCGAGAGAGTCCATTTAGAAGCAGTGGTTACATTAATCCAGATTGTCCGGCGCTTTCCTTTCCTTCGTTTTTCTTCTAGTTGTCAAATGAAGGAGTAAATCCGCCCTGTAGTCGAAACCTGTTTGTGTTTGTCATTTAACAGAGCCGCAACTTTACAGGCTTCCAGCCCCGGTCTGTGTGAGAGGAATCACTACAGCTCAGTGATTGGAGCGCAGCGCAGAGCCAATCAGCTGCAGGAGCGCCTGTTTCTCTGGCACTGATTTATGTGGGAGGGCCCTGCCTGCGGCCTCAGCACTACACAGAACACGTAATTGCTTTCATAACTTGGAAACCCGATGGGAACCTTGAACACACCTCTTAAGATGCATTAGCACCTGCTGTAAATTTCCTTTTCTCACACCCAGATGGGAAAATCTGAAGATGATTCTGGCCATGAAAAACATGGATGGATGCATTCAATAGTTTGGATGTCGGAGGCTTTGGGTGTTTTGAATTTGCAGTTATTCAATAGCAAAACAAAAGTTAGCCTAAAGTGCTTCACAATAAAATCATTACATATTAAACAGACTGGACAAGAGCCAAGAGCAACAAAAGAGTTTACCATCAGTTAAGAAAATGTAAGGGAATATAAGTGAAATCATTTGAATGCGTGATTATAGTAAACTGTTACAAAGTGTGGGGCGCAAAATCAGCCAATGCTAGGTGTGACTTTTATTTTCAGTCGAGATCTGTGAAGAAGGAAATAATTGAAGTAGGCCCACATGATAAAATGTAAGAAAGTACAGGAATGGAAAATATTGTCATGCAGCAAAGCAAAATAAAATAAAAATACTGCAAGTTGCTGTGTGCACAGGGTGTATGCATTCCTACTAAACTGTAGCCTACTTAAAGCAGCAATTCACTGTACAATCAACAAGTCCCAAACCCTTTAACCACATAGAGATGGAGCATTTTGCCTTTATCTGAAGGTTTTGACAAGCTAAGATGGATGGGAAATTTCTCAATCGAACCAGGGACATTGTGACTATATGGTATATTTGGCTCCAAGGGATGATCTGAAAAAGAGGTATTTCCTATTATGTATACCTGTGTGACAAAACATAAATCAGAGAGCCAGAAAAACGGAGTATAACTAAAAAGCTAAAACAAGTGTAATGTGCACTCTTTTGCTAATGTGAGTTACGAGCCTTGCAGCAGAGTTCAGAACAGCCTGGAGTCAGTAAACTCTTATTCAAATGTAAAAAGATTGTTACAGTAATCTAAACGAGCAGAAAACTCACCGCTCAAGGGTGAGATTTCCCCCCCTCATTTTGCATTTGTCATAGATTAAAGGATATTAGAGTAAACATCTTACTGTAACTGTTGGAACTGTAAGTTGTGGAAGTTGTTGTGAATATGCAAATATAGAGTGTTTCATTATTAAGTTTTATCATAACAGACTGAACAGGTGAGTCACTTCTTCTTTCCCCCTCATAACCTTAAAACACGACTCTTCAACAAAGAATGGACCATTTTACTCCCCTGAAAAAAATCACATCCCCTCTAATACTGTCCACTAAATAACCCTGAAAATCTGTTCTCTTCCTGCTTCTTTGTATGAGTCACTCTGTCACACCTGATCCTCAGAAACATTTCTTAAATTTGTTTTCTTAACAATCGGGCTTTGACCCTTCCACTCCTTCACACTGGTGGCTTGGATATTTGTAAGATTATTTCATTGCTGCATCATTTTACTGCTGTACTTTGGACTCATATGAGTTGTGCATAACAGCTAATTGCTGGATGCGTGACTGCTAAACATCTCTTCCAGTGTGCATCAGGAAGTGCTCTTCTAGAAACCAGGCTAATTTCTGGTTTAGCAAGAACATCTTATCGCTTGTCATCTTGTCATCTTGTCATGTTTGTCACTTAAGCTTCATGCAAACATCATCTGCCTGTAAGAGTGGGTGAGCCAGCTAAACTGCTATGTAGAAACAGGCTCTGCCTGCAGCTCCTGTCAGTCTGTCACAAACACACAGATGAGCAAACTTGCTGTTTTTCTATCTGGTTTAATTACATGGAATTACACATCTGCCAGAAAAAAATAGTCTCCAGTTCACCAGTAAGCTGCTTTGTTTCCAGTCAGAGTCTGTCTGAAATTCCTAAATGTCAGAGGGGTGTTAGGGTTAGAAACAAATGGTTAATATTTCACCACTACAAGGAAGTGATTTCCAAAAGTATTTCTTTCCTTTTTGTTGTCACAGAAAACAACCTGCCGAGAAAAAAGGAAAGAAGAAAAGATTGTAACATCACAAATAGTTGTGGCAGAAAAACAGCAGGCGAGTTTTGTATTCCTAATAACAAAGTAGCACAAGCAAGAGATAACACACACACACACACACACACACACACTGGGTCTTTCAACATCAGAACTGATCAGGAATCTGTTGTTATAACAAACATGTTTGTCCTTACTTATATCAGAGAAGTCTATCTGACCCACATGTAATCAGATTTACTCTAAACATGTGTGTTGAAGAAACAAACTGCTACTTAATGAAGATTTCAGTATAACTAAATTCAACACACTCTAAAAGCTACAAAGTGATAGTTTTGTGGTAAAATGAATAAAAATTGACAAAAATTGCACCAGATATACAAGATATACATGGCCACAGCCAAGATTTTTTGAATTACTGAGTGAGCTCACAAGTCCAATCAACATTCACGTCCAAATCATTTTGGAGAGACCTACAAATTAAAACTGTATTCCTATGTTGGATCATTATTATAAATAAATATTTATTTTGACAGGATTAAACTCTGGTATATGGCCCTATACACACACACATACACATTTGTTAAGGGAGAGGTAAAGCTATGTAAAAACAAAATGATAAAATCAATCACTATAAAAACTGCACACAAAAGTCACTGTATTATTATGAATATTACATTTATTTCATGTCTTTCAGCTTGGATTTGATACCACAAACAGAGAAAATGTGCCATTTTTGTAGCAGACTTCAGAAACAACATCAGTTCAAAATCATGTTTATAATGCAGCAATACTCACAAAATTAGAAGTCATTAGAGTAAGGAGTCATGGAGTAAGGTTATAAAAAAATGTTAAGTGTGTTTTTGAGATGTTAAAGAGGGTATGTGGTCTCCAGGACAGAAAATTTAGAATTAAAGAAGCCCAAACACGTAACTTTGAATTATAAAATGTAGACACAGCTCTTCATGCCTCAGACCACATTGATTGAACAGATGCAGTTGCTAAAGATTGACCTCTTCTGGTCGAAGCGGGTCACAGCAAAATCTTCTCTACTTTTTCTTTCATGTATTGCTTGTAAGCATGGCTATAAAATAGAGCGCATGAACATGTAAATATGAAATCCATCAGTAGCATTAACTCAGAGCTGATGAGACAGGTCATAAAGAAAATGGGTTTATTTGTAACACATTTTGTTTGTTGTTTTCCATCAAATACAGATGTTTCCAAGCATTCAGCATTGAAACATGGTCTTCACCGTTTTCAAATCTACTTGTGTAACTATAACGGTACAGAATGAATGACCAGGAGTTTGTTTGCATGGATTATCATTGTTTAACAGACACAGTCTACATCAAAGTTTCTTTACACCCCAAAGAAAACCAAAGAACTCTACCACCGAATACATGAAAGTATACTGGCAAACAAAAGGACAAAACATTTGCCTGAACTGTGGTGCAAAACCTGCCTTTTGAGGGCATAGACCCAATACATCTGGAAATCATTCTTTATAGATAAATATATGTGACTCAAAATCAGAACCAAAAAAGCTGAGAGGAAATCAATTCAAAGTCATCACTAAATATAAGGCCACGAAACCCAAACGATCAAACTCATGATTTAACGTGCGAAAGATATGAACAATGCACTTACATCTTACTGGAGTGAATTTACAGTGTTTTCCACGAGTAGTAGTACCCATGTATGGCACAGAGAAATAGTTTTATTGACAGTAAGTATGTGGATTCTGCTGGTATCAGTGATGACGCAGTTACTCTGTTCAGAAGTGAGTCGTGGATGTGCTGATGAATGATTTGATCTGCTTACCCTGCTTCCTTTCACATAATTATGTCGACACACCACTGGAATATGCATGTCAAATAAATATCATCACAGCCATATATAGATTCATCAACAATATTCACATTCAGCAACACAGAGTATCAACAGAGTCACCCCCCGATATGCAAGTCTGACACAAAAACACACAAAAGCGAGAGCAACCTGATGCAGTTTGAGTACTCATATGTACACGCATGAAGGCAACAGCTTTGCAGGTTAACCTATACACTGCTTTCACTTTAAAAGACCATAAAGCTGACTATACTGACTTTAGCGCATGTTGACAACTACTTGCAGAAACCTGTTCTGTTAGTTTCTGCGTCCTACAGCACCAGAACACGATGAGGGCAGTTAGAGAAAACCTACAAACAGCGTCAACGTCCATGCAGTTTGTAACAATGTGAGCAAGATCTACCAGGATGCATGCAGACCAGGCTGCCGAGAACGTGTTGTGCGTTTTAAAATATTTAAAATGGGCGGTTTGAGCGCTTCGGGTTACCACACGGGGGGAGTAGAAACACGCCACAGATATCAAAAAGATTTCCAAAATGAGGCAGTCAGAGGATGTGTGACAGAGGAAACCCCAGTCCTTTTGAGTTGTTCAGGATTAATAGCGACTGGGCTGCTCGCACAAACACACACAAACACACAAGGGATGTGTGCACGCTCGCACACACACACACACACACACACACACACATACACACTTTATCTGAGTATCAAAGTGCCTCAGCATTGCTCACAAATTAAAAGGGAGAGCAAACCATTAAAGTGAATTATAGTGACATGAATCGGCCAGCTGCGATCATTCTCAAACATGGCTGTGGGAAAGGAAAAAAAATAAACTAAACAGGAAGTGCAACTGACACAGAACAGTTCTTTGCATGGATGAATGACAGTTGAAAGACAAACAAACAAAAAGTCCCACTTGACTCATTGCTGAGTCAGTGGATTCACACATGACTTGGTACAGCACCTAGAGACTAACATACAATACATTGCACCTAACGACAAGAGGTGGACACAGGAAAGTGTCTGCTGTGATTGCTTAGGGTTAGGGTGCATTTGTGTGTGTGTGTGTGTGTGTGTGTGTGTGTATGTGTGAGTGTCTTTGTGTGAGTGGCTGTGTTTGTGTGTGTGATTGGTTAAATATGAAGTACATGGCAATCTGTTTTCAATAAGCACTGAAAACTATTAGGAACCTCAACAGACTGAAAATTAAAGCCTAAAGTCTCCCCCAGACCCAGAATCATGCTTTTCACCTATCAATCAAAACCCTTGTACCTAACTCGCAAAACAAATCAAAAGTTGGTCGGATGTGGCTGGTGGCTTTTTCCAGTTTTCTTCTTATTTCTTGTTCTTGAGTTGATTGGCCAGCCAATCAAGACCCTCATAGAGGCCGTCGCCACTGGTGGCGCAGGTGGCCTGGATGTACCAGTTGCGGTGACGCAGGGAGTGTAAGCCCAACTTGTCTGTGATCTCTGCAGCATTCATGGCGTTCGGTAAGTCCTACCAAAGAGGAGAGAGTTCAGTGAGGAGAAAGTAAGTCAAGAAGTAGTCACAAAGCCTTCGTGTGATCCTAAAGACAGGACAGCTGATGTATGCATGCATTTACTGTGGACTGTGTATTTCAGTTTAAATCTTTTTACGGGAAATTTGCCAAAACTGGCCTGGTTCCAGCTGTTTCATTGTGAACATTTGCTACTCTTCTTCATCATATATGATTGCAATTTAAAAAATCTTTGGATTTTTGATTGTTGTTCACACAAAACAAGAAGTTTGAAGTCATCACCTTGGCCTCTATTAAATTATGGAAGACGTTTTCAACTATTTTCTGACATTTTATAGACCAACGCTAGACAAAAATCAATTAAACGAGAAAATAATTTGCAGATTAATTAATATTGACTGCAGCCTTAGTAATGTACTTGCAATTATACTTTGTAAAATTAAATAGTAAACTTTAAATGAATTGTTCCTCATTTTGAGAAATAGACTTGCTCTCTAATTGAAAGATAGATGATTCATGTCACTCCTGTCTGTACAGTGAATGTAAAGCTACAGCCAGCAGGCGGGTAGCTTACCTTGATAGCTTAGCTTCATATTTAAGGGACAGATAGGAGACTGGTAACAATTTAACTTTCAGCATGAAAGCAATTAAGCATATTTCCCTAAATGATGCACTCTAGTAAGTGATCATCAAAAGCAAACAACTCATTAGCAACAGAAAGAAAGTGTATGTCGAGATGATATTAATACTTTGCCAAATTAGTAAAATCCCCAGTGAAATTGGAACATAGTAGAACAGTATTTTTCGCAGTAGGAAAAACTTAAAGGGAGAGTAAGTTATTCTGCAGAAGAATTGTTGATATTTCAGCTCAAATGCTAAACAAATACACCGCTCCCTTCAGTGCTCAGTCAGAAGCCTCCCGCCTTCCCGATTTCAATTATTTGAGGTTTCTCCAGCATTGAAAGACCTTCGCCCTTGACTCGTCATATAATCTTTCTATACTGTTTATACCTTTTCCTCTCCTTCCTCACAGTGCCTGGAGTACAGCATGTTTGAATATGCAGATGTATAGAACTCTCTCTCCCACTGCTCCTGTGCACGAACACTAACGCGACTGGCTAGAAAAATGATGAGTGGCAAGCTCCACACCAATTTGTTTTTTTTCCATTTACAGAGCCTGGGCTGTGTAGGAAAACTGGATTTTGTTTTCAGAACACACACCAAAGCAACCTGTGAGGAATTATTTGCTGAATTATATAAAAAGTGTTTTGGAATACATTCACAAACTATCCCTTTAAGATGTAAAATAAATAGTCAGTCAACTGATTAGTTCTTCTTCACCCAAGACATTTGTAGCCTTGGTGAGCTGCTGTGTCAAATTGTAAATGTAAATGAAAATACAATGAAAATGCAGCATTAGAGTTAATAGAGTTTTTATCAGTAACAGTTAATATCTTTGAATTTCAATCACAATTAATTACCTTGAAGTAGAAGTTTATCTCAACGATACTAAGAGGTGGGGTCATGTGTGTTGATCCTCCGCTACAACCCCCTGTTCATGTATATGTACTCTGTGTGTGTGTGTGTGTGTGTGTGCAGAACAGTTATGGTTTCTTGCCTGTTTATTGGCAAACACAAGGAGGACTGCATCTCTCAGTTCGTCCTCAGCCAGCATCCTCATCAGCTCCTCTCTTGCTTCGTTCACACGCTCTCTGTCATTACTGTCCACCACAAAGATTAGACCTGGAAACAGTGAGAAGAATAAACAAAAGAAGAGTGTGTCTTTTAAGAGTGTCTATTAAGGCTGGTGTTCCCCTTTGATTAGCTCTGCTCACCCTGCGTGTTTTGAAAGTAGTGTCTCCAGAGGGGGCGGATCTTGTCCTGCCCACCCACATCCCACACAGTGAAGCTGATGTTCTTGTACTCCACTGTCTCCACGTTAAACCCTGAAAACAAGGGCGAGTTCATAAAAAAACGTAAGGCAAACATAGTGGCGATGAGAGTACTTTACAACAAATGCTATTTTGACTGTGCACAGACCAATGGTTGGGATTGTGGTGACTATTTCCCCCAGTTTGAGCTTGTAGAGGATTGTTGTTTTTCCTGCAGCATCGAGCCCCACCATCAAGATCCTCATCTCCTTCTTCCCTATGAGGCTCTTCAGCAAATTCCCGAAAATGTTACCCATGATTCAGATGCAGTTCTTAAACTTCAGTGTGCGGCTACAATCCTGATTCTAGGTGCCTTTCTGCAGAGTTTCACTTGTCCAGCAGGGATAGACAATGAAGGAGGGCTGAAAGGAAACGGAAAAAATAACCATTTAGTAATTCTTATATGCTGTCTGTAAAGCGTTAGCTAAATTACAATGAAGCTAATGCTCCAGGTCACCTTCCTAAAAAAAACACTCACACTACCATGACAGAAAATCTCAATCTCACCTCTACATGCATACACCGAGACAGGTGCAAGCTATGCTAATCGCCCACGGTCATCATCACAGAGAGGGTGAAGGAGATGTATGTCTGTGCCATGACTCCAGGCTGCAGCACAATCTGTTCAGAGCCTTCTCGCTGTTTTTTTTCTCCCTCCTTCAAATGTTAGCCTGCAACACCCGCCAAGCCCTCAGAGCACATGCAAAATGTCCTACATTACCAGGCCTGGCTTGAACCCCACCACAAAGCCACCTGAGAAGAACATATTTCCCCTGTAGTTCAGATAATAAAATAACCACCCCACCCCACCCTCACCACCCACCCCCTCCATAGCTAATGAGCACTGCTGGTGCTGAGAATTTATTTTAGTTGTGAGAACTGTCTGTCTGATTTAAACTGTGGTGGCAGACTGCCAAAGACAAATTTTCATTTCATAAATTTAATGGACAATACAGTTTTCTTATCTCATCTTATAGCCTTGCTGCACATGTAGGTGGCAATTATTCAAAATATTGTAGGAGGCCAAAAGCGTTTTGCGAATATAGTTGTCAACAAACAATAATACAATTCAATACTCTGTTAAAGTGGAACTGCGCATTAAGTAATCTAAGCTCGAAAGTCCGCTTTCTTCGATTTCTATCACACATTAGCCTACTAGCCTGATGATCAGATCAATTAGCCATTTAATTTCATTTACGCAGAGGTCTGGAACCAGTAGCCTAGTATCTTATGGTCTACAGATAAAAGAAGTAGCTGCAGCCCTGTCCATGGTGCTGAAGAGGATCACCACACTTTCACCGCCTGCCTGATACCAGCTCCCCTCCTATCACAGATGGGTTTACAGGTTTAAAAATCAGCTCTTAAAATGATGATTTGTCTGGGAGCAGGGCGTCGATATGCCGGGCCCGGTCACGTTATTTCAGCTCTGTGTTGACTCAGGTTACGTTAGCCAGGGATGCTACGGTAGGTTACGGTACAGCTATCCTGCCGCTGACATCGGCCCCGCACATCTCTGCGCCTCAGCTGAAGAGTCACACTTAATTTCAGCAACCAAGCGTGATCACTTCCCCATTATCTGATATGTTATAATCTCATTTATCGGTCTAGTTTAGCTTTAACCGCTGAACCGTGGAGACGTAACGGCAGCCAGCCGTCCCGTGCCGTCCCGATCCACCCCATTCATCCATCCGCGCGTCACCTCAGCGGGTGTCCTGCTGCCAGCGAGCCGCCGGCTGCTTCTTCAGCCCGGACAACATTGAGGCTACATAGCCCCGCAGGACAGACAACAAACACTGCTTCACTGTTGGAAACTAACCTACGTGTGTATTACCGGGGTGTCGGTGGTGCTAGTATCCCCACTTACCTTAGGTGAATAGTCCTCTACTAAATGTCTCACGGTATTTTCCGGGAGACAACGCAGCAGTACATCAGATCTCGCGAGATTAGATGTCAAAACCAAAATTCAGTTGACAGTCGCTTTGTAAGGACCTTTGAACAACCAGGTTTGTATATTTCGTGTATCCTATATTAGTTTTTGAAACACTGGCACCTCAGTTGCGACAATGCATAATTATATTATAGGCCTATGCTAAACAGGCATATAAAGTAAAATGAGTTTAGCACAGGTAAATGACTATGGTCTCCCTTGTTTTACCTATTGTTACCCCATGATTTGATTTCATGTATGTGTGTACATCCAAGACTCAAATACTCCTGCCGGGTTTAATTTTACTGAATAATTATGGACAAATCTAAACAAAAATAGCTGGTTTTGGGAACGTGAATATGTTAACAGCTGCCATTTACCATTTTTCCCCTGACACCCATCATCTTCCAACACAATAAATTAGACCTTCCCTCTGGACTGACTATGCACAGACTTTGATTGCCATCGCCCTCACTGGCGAGCTTTGTTGGATGGTATAAAATTACACTTTTTTCATTTGCAACAAAGCTCAGCTCTGAGCAGAAGCCTATCAACCAGAATAAGTGAAAACATCTGTGGAGGTGTGCAGACGCCTTAAATCTCTTGTTTACACAGCAAAAATTGTTCAAGCTTATCTCAGATACTGTAGCACAACACTTATCAATGATGTTAGAAAGTTTGTTTACAATTATTTGAATTAATAGTCCTATTCTTTTCTTTTTCTAAATATTTTAGCCTCTTAAATGCCGGTACCACAGCCTATTAGTCAAAGCTCATTAACGCAGTAGGTCTAAATGACCATTCATTCATATGTTTTACCACAAGGTGGCTGCAGTAGGCCTGTAGGCTATTCATGATTAATTACATAACTTTGCATTTTCAATACAATGTTTTGATGCATTTATTAAAGTATAGACATAACATAAAAACACTCAGCATACAAATCTATCCACACATATTTAAATTGTGTTGCACACCTCTGGAGCAGTTTAGTGTACAAAAAACCCAAAAAACAAGTTTGGGTCCCTATAGGCCTTTTTCACTACAGACATTTTGACAGGAAAACTGTCATGTGGAACTACTAGCATAAATGGCTGCATGCCATTTAGGTTTAACAGTCGTAGTCGGTGGTGCATGCTGGTTTATTGGCATAACACACTCACTGGGACACTTAATGCAAATGAGCCATCATTGTTGTTATTTGTTACAGCTTTGTTTTTCAGTTATGACCAGTCATCATGTCTGTGCACTGTGCATCTTGTTGTGTTCAATCAATACCCATCGGGTACACTGCAGACCACACATGGCAACTCCTAATAAATAAAAGTGCTCCTATTCTGGGAATACTTTCCTGCCCCAGGTCTGATGTGTGCCAGTTAGTTTGTGATGATTTGCCTCAACACAAATGTATTTAAAAATATGCACCATGTAAGCATATTATCAACTAAAACAACAAATGCTTTCAGATTATACAAGACGGGCCCTTAAGGTTAGCTAAACATGTAAGACCTGTCCTCACCATTTAAGGATATACAGGTTTGCGATTAATAAAATAAAAAATTAATTCCCACAGAGTGTACTTGCGGCTAATACCTTTTGGTTACCTATATGAATCTTATTACCTATAGCCTACATGCATTTTGATGCAGCATTTGAATTTGGCGATGGGGTCAAATCGGATATTTAAAAAAGGAATATTGTGGTTTCATCAGCATAAAGTCCCAAATCTACTTCTGTGAACTGAGGGAGGAAGGTTTTATCTTTTGTTTGCACTCAAAGATGAGTCATTCATTTCTATTTCAGTGCAATGCTTCGACACAATGTGACATACAAGGTTGTTCACAAAAGTTCTGCATGTGGCTGGATGTGAATAAGCAGCACAGTTCTCGAGTATGCAAGCAGCGTTCCATGACACTTAGTACAATTATCATTGAGCAGGTTTGTTTGAGTTAGCACCATCTAACAAAGCTTCACTCCTAGCTCCAACTCCTTTGTCTAATATAAGCATGTGGGACAAATACTGTAATCTGCGCCAGAAACACTTCTATGATATCCTGCTGGTAAACAGAGGACTTGGGGCAGTTTTTAATTGGCTGTAGTTGTATAGGTCATTGTTGCAAATAAAGCTAGGAGACGTGTAAGTGATTTATGGATGACACAGCTGACAAGGTGAAATGAACTGGGTCCTAAGGCAAAAAGGACTTCTTTGGTACATCTTTGGGATTTTGAGACACCCTCCTTATCAATTTGGCATGTATGACTCTGAGTTTGAGATTTTAGAGGTTGAGAGAGGCAGGGTGACAGAATTGTCACGTTGCATATCTGACAATATTGTACAGGAATAAAAGAAAGAGTACACTTCTTATTTATGCCATTGTACATTTTTTGCTGTCATACATTTTCACAGACTCCTATACAACAGTTTTTTTCTCTTCTTATTCCGTGGTTTCTGAGAAACAAATGAATGACTATTAAATGTGTTAAGAGTTTATAATGTACATGTACATACAAATCACGAGTTTATGTGAATGTACGTTTTCATATTTCTGACCTTGCTAGATGGTTAACTGAATGTGCCATATTTTAGGTAAGCTACATTTGATCTTTTTATCATCTCAACCAACGGCGGACTCAGGCTAGACACCAGCTGCATCTGGTGAAGCACCAGGGTGCAAAGAGTCATGATCCGTTTATAGAGAAAAAAGTTCCAAACACTGGTTGAGATTAAAATTAGTTTGTTATGTGACTCAGATTTGAAGTATACCACACATCTGTAATAAAAACACACTGGAAAGTAATAACTATTTAACCATTTAAAGGCACATAGAGGCCAACAGTTTCTGGCAGGGCAGCCTATATGGCACTGCATCACGTTTAATCTATCATGGCACTTTTTTTTCTGCGTTTCTTTTTTCAACCACTGATCACAAATGTGTTTCATACCTGACTCTCTGACATTTAATGACCCTGTTAACAAGCCACAGAGGGTTTCTGCCTGACAGGATCCATGATAAAAGTCATAGGTGAAGAAAATCAGTTCAACATCACAGTTTTCAGAACATTTACTAAATAAAACAAATCTATACGAATCATAAAGAGTATGTTATTGAATATTATTAATCGACTTTGAATGTGACAACACAATGTTTGTTTTGTTTTACACTTTTATAGTAGATTTTAGTTTTAGTTTTGTATTAGTCTTTCACACATCCAAGCCGCCCCAAGTTAAAAATGAGCTGTTATAGGATTTTAAAGGTCCTGAAAACAAATTTTCTTAATCAGATCTTACTCTAAATAATGTCCTATATGAACACAATACGGTTGGGTAACTTATTATATTGGCCTTGGCTTTCAGTGAGCTCCTTAGGGAAAAGGTGATGTAATGTGCGCACCAATCAGAGTTTAGCAACATTTGAATCTAAATTTGATAACCAAATAGTTGTGTGTTGTTGTTGTTTCTTTGCTTATGCTGCCACTCTGCTGAGTTTTTGAGTGTCAAACTCTTGATAAATAATAACTAATAATGTATTTGAACTCGAATTTATTGTTGCATATTTATCCTGACATATTTAATTTTACAGATAAATAGGCTACTATTTCGAAAACAAGTACTCATGAGCTTTAAAGCAGCAGTCGGTTACAACTGTACATACAATGCAAAACCTTGCGAATCTCCCTCTGCAGTTCATATCACTCTGCAAAGCCCCTCACAACAAATCCATAAGCTGGTGCTAGTTGCTCTTATGAAACCTCATCCCACTTAGGGCTCACTTTCCACAAAAGTGAGTGCGAGCATCGCCAAGACACCGGTCCCTCGATCTCTCCACAACTCATCTTCTCAAAGACGCCTCTCCAACACTTCATTGCCCAGGGCAGAGCGCCCCAGGCTTCAGAGGCACGTCAAACAGTACGGGAGGCTAGTAGCCTACACCACTGTCCCCTCTACAAAGTTATTCCCCACTGTTTGTCATAATGCGTCTTTGCCACTTGTTGATACAGCGCCATGGCATCCAACGTAATGAGTCCGAAGCTCTGTGTGGAACCCGGACGTGTTCACACGTTTGTTATGTAATAACAGTCTATGTGTAATATATACGCTGTTGGTGGTAGGAGGAATGGCCTGTTCCTTTTTTTACTAGTGGTTGTTTCTCCGACATCTGCCACTTTCACACAGATATCCTGCAATGAACTTGGAATGAATTTCTGCCAATATGTTGCATTGGCTCGTTCATACTAAACCAACATTTTCGGCATTAATCCTGCAATCATGTGTGCTTTCACATCCAAACGACGATGTTTTGGTGCCTAAACCCAACCAAGTACTTTTGGTACCTAAACCCAACCAAGCTACAACCGCTTCACATCGTCAACAAAGCCTCTGGCGCTTAACTTCCCATTGGGGTCACAGAATCTGATAGGTCACACATTTTGGTGTCACACCGGCTCTGTAGGCTACCTTTCATACACTGCAGCGAGACAGCGTATTGCTGCAAAACTCCCAGAAAGTAAAGCAGCGTTAAAACGAATATTGTGTTTGCAAAACTTCAGAAGCCGCCTTGAAGAAATTGGGCTTGACTGAGCGCACGCACGAGGAGACGGGCTGCACAGACTGTGCTGGAGCTGGAGCAGTGACTGACCACTGACACTGCATTAAAGACTCCTCCTGGGTCTGATTGCTTGTTTTGTTCAGGGCATGGAGAAATCTTGCAATTGGCGTTAGATTTTTTAAAAACAGATTATCTGCCTCGTGTGCTACTGTCAAGATATAGTGACAGTTTTAGCAAATATGACAAAAAGTTATTATAAAAGTTACCTACTGCAGCTTTCATATATATTTCATCGCATATTTGACATCACTTCCGGGCTGCCTTCTAGCGATCATCTTTACATTCTGCAGGAAAAGCAGCCGGGTAGTGAGGGACTAGCAGCGACGTGGCGTGTGCAGCAGGCTGTTTAGCAGGGGATGTCTTCCCCCTGACGGTCTCTCCTGCATGGAGCAGCAGATCCGGGCAGTGGCAGCACAGCACCGCCCCCCAGCGCCACTGCAAAGCGCCGCTTCCGCTTCTCACCCGCGGCAGCCTGATGGGATGCTGGCGGAATGTTTGAGGCGGGCTCTTCAGGGAGACCCAGGTGTTGGGACAACGTCCACGGGCCGCTAGTCCTTATCGCGCCAGTGTTACAACACATCAGCATTACTCGTTGTTGAGCCATTTTGGACACACTGGTCGACGGGGCCCACTGTGCAGCTCGGCTCTCTCTCTCTTTCTCTCTCCCACTGCGGTGTGTAGAAGAAGCCTACACGGAAGTTGCCGGATGGCAGCTCTTTCCCACAAGTTCACAATGAAAACCAGCGTTTTTCTGCTCCTGCTCGCAGCTTTCACCTGTGGACTCGCGCAGGGAGACGGAAATGCAGCCGAGGAGCTGCAGGTGGAGACGTTGGTGAGTGGGATACATGTAGCTATTACAATGTAACACAGTCCACACTGCAGAAACACAGCGGCTCTAACGCAGTAACACTCACAGGCAAATAAATGCAATAGTGTTAACTACTCACTCTTCTGATCCAAGGTGAAACCCGAAACTTGCTCTGTACTTTCCGCAATGGGAGACACGCTGAAAATCCACTATACGGTAAGACAGATAAAGGATGTCTTCATTGCCAACTTTCAGATATAACTGATGAACTAATTCAGTCCGCCATGTGTGCATTTTACAACAATGTGTATGAACCCTGTCCAGCTGCTGACGAATGCAGTTGTTGTCTATGTGGCACAGTCTGCATGAACCATGTGGACACCGCTGTGCATTCACACACTGTTACTGAAGATGAACAACAAACAGCTGATAGAAATGGTCCTCTGATTGAACAGGACTCCTACAGTGGTTTGGTGTCTGTCAGCGTGATTTATTTGGTTTTATCTTGTGCGCGAGAAGATCGCCTTTGCTTTAGCTATGGTGTAACGGTGGGGCGGTGCAACACGTCAGCAATAACAGCGCTGGCAGTCGGACCAGTTCATCCATGCATTGTACTGGAGGCTCGTGGTTTTCAGCCTTCACACTTGTTGATGTTGAGGAATTTTTTACGACATGAATTTAAGCAGCATGGCACAGCAACAGCATGCGCAATGTCCGGTAGTTTAGTTAGTCCCAATGTGTGCCTCTGATGTGTTGCCATTACATCACAGAGCTAAGCATCTGATTAAAATATATTTACATGCCAATCTCTGAAATCCCCCAAAGGTCGTTTAACAATACTAATCATTAAGTGACCTAATAAAACTGCTTATTTAATTAGAAATAACCTAAATATAACTGGAAATGACCTAGATCTTGATAACTCATATTAGGCACCTGTAGCTATAAACATACTTTATATTTGTCCTGCCATGGATGGTTAAATTGTCTGTGCACTGTCTAATAACATATTGGATAACTGATTGAGCTCTCCAATGCACCTGCCCCTAATAAGGCATAACTTAATAGCCCAATTCATTATGCTCAGTGCTTTCTAATTGATAATTTACTCTTAATGATTTGGCTCTTTGTTGAAATAAATAACTAGGCAAGGCTAACAATTGCTACTTAATGAAAGACTGTCTCATATAAGTTAGATAACTGAATGTTTCTTTGAGCACCTTTGGTCACGTTATCAAACAACAGTGATAACGAGTTAAAGAATAAAAGATCTGGCATAAAAAGACTGTGTGTTTAATTGTCAAGGTTTGAGCTGTTCTACGGAAGCCGCAAGAGATAAGTTAGGGGGGGAAAAATGTATTCTCTCCTTTTTTTATGACTTAAAACAGGTGAAAACGGTGTTCTAAATAGGACTGAAAGCATTCACGTTTGTATTCATGTTTTTCTTCCAGGTGAATTTTAATTTCTCCATGCACTTTAAACACAAGGGGCATATAGTGTATTGTGTGCTTTAGCAAGTTATGTAACATTACTGTCATGTCTATCCACTGGCTAGAATTTTAATCAATGCATCACCTGGAAAAAAAACATGCATGCTTTTAGTCCTATTTAGAACATGGGGGGTAGTGGTAGATTTCAGCCTCCTGTGGCCGATATATTTTTCATATTAAAAAAAATAAAAGTGACCTAGAAAATATTCTAAAATACCTGTTCTTAAATCACCTGTTCTTAAATCATAAATACATGCGAGAAAACAATTTAGATCAGATGTAGAAAATGGATAACTAGAATTTCCTTGCCTCTCAGGGCTTCCTTACATTTCATATCACATCTATGAATATAATTTGAGTTAAAGTTGTTAAATGTTAACGTTTCATAAATATCTCCCAATTTACTTTTACCTAGTCCTTACTTTTGTTTTACTTTTATTTTCTAACTTAATAGCAATGTTGGGGAAAATTTGGGATATACGCTTATTTAGATCCTTTCAGATCTAAATAAGAGGGATGAGAAGATATATCCAACTCTAATAGCTGCCTGTTATATATGAAGCAGGAACCAGTAGCCATTTAGCTTAGTTTAGCACAAAGACTGGAAACAGGGGGAAACATCTAACTTGGTTTTGTCCAAAAGTAACAAAGTCCACTTACCATTACTTTTAAAACTCACTAACTGACATCTAGCATCTCGTTTGTTTAATTCATAGAAAACAGGCTGGCTGTTTCCTCATGGTTGCGGTTTTCGTTCCGTACAGGCATGAGAACAGTATCAATTTTTTCATGTTAATCTTTGTAAGAAATTGAATTTTCCAAGATGTTGAACTATTTCTTGGATAGGCACAATGAGTGAATTTTTGGAATTCAAAAATGCTAATATATAGGTTTTCCACAACTTCTAAAACCTTTTTTACATATTGTGTCTTCAAGGCTATGAGTCTTTATTGCTGTAAAAATACATCAAAACCAGAATTCATGTTTTAAAATAAGTCAAACCCACCACTGCACAAATAATTTATATATGAACACATTAAACTGTAAATTCTCTGTGTTTTTCGTTCATGTCATCATCTCCTGCCTCACTGTCCAGGGTAAACTGATGGATGGAAAGGTGATCGACTCATCACTATCTATGGACCCTCTTGTTGTCGAGCTGGGGAAGAGGACAGTCATTGCTGGTAAATTAACAGTAAATCCCTTTTGGGTTGCTCAGTCAGTGACACTTTGATCTGCTTACATTTGAGAGATAACTGCAGCCTGTTGCGTTCCAGGGAATGTGCTCGCTTTGCTGATTGTCTTTCTCTGTGTGATTTTCTTATCAGGTCTGGAACAAAGCTTGGTTGGTGTGTGTGAAGGGTAAGCGAAAAGGTCCATTGGGAAAAAAGAGCCTAGTAATAGATTTACTTTCTTGAATCAAATAAACGAATGATGAAAATACCAAAGTTAATACTTTTGTGATGAAGGTCTTGAGAAATGCTTCCACAGCAAATGTGTTTAGTGGTTCTCTTTCTCACATTCAGGCAAAAAATCAAAGCCACTATTCCATCTCACCTTGCATACGGAAAAAAAGGTTACCCTCCCACAATTCCAGGTACTGAACACTAAACAATGTTTGCACTTCACTGCAAGACTTCACAAGTATGATTCCACATATTAGCACAGTCCTAATGTGCATATAAGCACAAGACTGGTGTTATTCTATATTAGTCTATATTTTTCCAAGTACAGCCTATAACACCAAGGTGTTAGTCCGTCTTTCAGTATTTTATGACTTCCCTACCCTAATTTGTCACAAATAGATATCTTTGTTTTTTTTAACAACAGGCAACTAGGATTTTAGCTGGTTTAACCTGAGGCAATTGTGTATTTACTGGGGACTATTTTCAGCTGTGGATTAATACACACTAGTGAATATTTATACAATATGTTGGATTGACCAAATTTAAACTGCAGTGTTTATTGTAATGAAGGAACATGTCACCTAGTGCATGTGATTTTTTTTATCATGTATATCACCGCTCTCCAGTATATGTTAGTGACTGTTTTTCTTTTTTACATGTTATATAATATTATTTATTTTATCTTATAGTTCATATCTTCATTTATTTACATATGCAAACAAATTAAATGAAACACCCAATCAACACCTGACACGACAAAACATTGAACATGAACTTGATCTGCCTTAGGTGATGCTGCTCTTGAGTTTGAAGTGGAGGTGGTTTCGCTGACGCAGCAGACGCCGTGGCAGAAAATAGTCAACGACGTGTTCCCCCTCGTGTGTTTGGCCCTGGTGCCCACTCTGCTCGGCTTGGTGGGACTTTACCTCTACAAAAAGGCCAGTGTCGAGAAGCCTAGCAAAAAGAAGGCGAAGGATAAGAAGAGCAAAAAGAAATAAGGACAAAGCACACAACTATTTAAATAAAATTTTGTAATTGTATTTTGCGTTCTTCATGTTTATTTAGTATTAAGAGATGCTTTTAATATGGTTATTAACACCTGGAATCAAGGTATTTTGAAAAGTACAGCAGTTATATTTTAATTCAGTGTTTAGTGTGTGTGTTGTACTATTAACAGCTTCAGTAACTATGATGTTTGCACTGTCTGTAGGTCCCAAATTAGCGATAGTAGGTGAGATAGTGAAATGTCACGAGAAGGTATCCAGAAACAACAGCAGCACCAGAATAATATGATAGTAAATAGCTGTATTTATATAGCTCGAATGCATTCTCACGCTCACACTCACACACTGATGGCAGTGACAATTTAGGGTTCAGTATCTTGCCCATTTTGACATGTGGGCAAGAGGAGAAAGAGATTAAAACACAACCAGACTCTACCTCCTGAACCTCAGATGGTGCTGCCGCAACTGCGATAGATAAAATAATTAACATGTCACTAAAAGCAGAGATTAGACTGTGACTATGTTACAGGTATGATATTAGCAACAGTTGTGCTATAGCAAAAGGGAAATTACAACTTAATTTTGTTATACCACCATGTGTTGTAAAACGCTAATAAATCTACCTTGTATACAACAGAATTGCAGAACTACAAAGTGTCTTTGCTCCTTTTCATGGTAGCTCTGTTACAAAAAATCCTACAATGACAACACATCTTTTTAACAGACACCACAAGCAGACAAAAATAGGTAAAAAATATTAGTAAACAACGACAGGGACATTGGGTTAAAGTACAAGTACGGTTTACTGTTCGAACAGCCTGTAAAACGCTGCACTTACATTTTCTTGGGGTGTTTTGTATGTGAATGTATTTAAGAGAAGCCTGTGCCAAGACATGTTTGTTTATAACCAGGTAAAGGGCAGACCATTAAGAAAGAGCACCACCGAGTAATAGCTTTATGTAGAAAAACATGTGTTACTAAGAGATATTCTTTGGAGATGATGGCAGCATCAGGGAGGGATTAAATACTTCGTATATACTTCTAACACTAAATAAACTGCCATCCCTTGTATTGCTGACTGCTTACAGCTTATTCTAAAATGTTACATCTGCTTATCTGCATCTCCTTTATTTCACCCCATTTCCAAAATGCTTCACCTACCACTGGCTCCACAGTGCATCTCCTCCAGTATTGTATTTATAGAATCCTATCACACAAGTTTATCCCATTTACTGTTTATCACATAGATGACTTCCAGTATTTTTTAAGGCATGTCATTGAATTTTCCAGGCAGCCTGATTGATTCCCACAATGTATAAAAATATTGATCTCTTAAAAGCTGTATTCAGGTAGGTTATCCATTGCAGTAATTTTCCTTAAAATTACATTATTCTTGTGTGGAAATGCAGTGCAGACGTCTGTGATCAGTCTATACTTGGACAACTACATGACTAGAAAGTTTAATTCCCTTGCAATAAGTTGTCTGACTCAAGTCTGCAAATTAATTTGAAGTTAAACTTAATGGCTATCTTAAAGATAAGACAAATACAACGTTGAGAAACATTACAGCATGATCTGGAGAATGACTGACTGTAATGTAACATTTAAATAATTTGTAATAATTCAGCTGTAAATAATGTAAAACGCTAATATTGTCACCTTTTCATACTTTTGTAAGCCAGGTATTTACAGTAGCCTACGATTAAAGCCGTTGATGAAAACATCAAAGTGAAACACATTTGAGGCCAATAAAAAACAATAGTTTGATTAATTTCAGTCACATTGAGATCTAAACTTCACCTATCTTTTCAAATGTAGTGTTTTGCCAGACACAGAGCCCTTTAAAGAGACAGACATTGGCCAGACATTATTACCCGCAGAACATAGGTGGGCTTGTTTTACTATATGGCGCTGCTCGACAGTCCCGCCGTCCTGATACGGGTTATTGCAGAAATAGATAACTCCGCTCACTCGGGTGAGGCTTAAATTAAAACCTTGAGTAATTGATATCCCTCCGCGAATAAAACATCCTTAATGTTATTTTCCTGAGTATTGGAAAATAGATGTGTGTCTTTTCGCAGTCTTTTCAAACTGCGAAAAGACACACAACATTTTGTTTAAAAAATAAAATAAAACAAGACATGGACGAGTTGTGTTTTTGATACAAATATTTCGAGGGCGGAGCGGATGGCACTACTTCTCACGGTACAACCTCTTCCGGTCCTCTTTCCAGCTTCCCGTGCAACATGGTGAGTGTGTTTCAGTGTCGGCCGTCTGGCGAAAACGAAATAAACTGTCATTTTATTTGAAAATACACGCACAATTAGATATCTTTAGGTATTTTAATCACATAGCTAAGTCACAACGTGGAACATTGTAATCAACTGTCACTCTGTGTGATTAAAAAATGATTCTGGGCCTGATGCTAGCTGTTAGCATGCTAACAGTTTTGTGCATGTGTTCCGTGAACTAGCAAAGAATGCTACTGTTAATTCACGGAGAAACAGCGAAGCAGTCTGGATTCAATATACATCGTAGTTTGTCATGATGAGTATTTATGCGTAAAGTTAATCATACGGTAAATAGTAAAATTACATACATAGTTACACGAGTCAGCGGTGCAATGGCAGCCGTTTCGAGACATCGCATCCATTAACGTTAACTTACATGCGTTAAATAAACAGCAACTTGGCCGTATTTAAAGTTACCATAGTAAAAGCGTTATTATTCAGATATTTACTCCCTATAATATAAATTACATGCTAAATCAGTGTAACTGTAAAAGACTATGAAACATTCAAGGGATTTGCTCAGTGGCCAGTATTGTAGACTGCTGGTGTCAGTAGAGTTGTGTATGAGAAATGTAAAAACACTTATATGGGGTACATGACCTTTAGTTTAACAAGTTCTCAAATGCTAAATATCTTAACACAAATTAACCATAGAAGAACGTCTTAATTAGATAAACAGTTTTTGATGCACAACATTGAATACTGTTAACACACTGCTGTGTACCAAAGGATTGAGGTAAATTTCTCAAACCTAGTTGTCAGTCTCTTCCTAACTTTTTCATCTTCTGTTTTACAGACCAAGAAGAGGAGGAATAACGGTCGCGCTAAGAAGGGCCGTGGGCATGTGCAGCCCATCCGCTGCACAAACTGTGCCCGTTGTGTCCCCAAGGACAAGGCCATCAAGAAGTTTGTCATTAGGAACATAGTGGAGGCGGCAGCTGTGAGAGACATCACAGAGGCCAGTGTCTTTGACCGTAAGTGTATTTTATCATCAGTCTCTTGTGTTTTGAACCTGGTGACTTGTCCTCATCAGTGCCTTCTCCACTGTGTTTACTCCGCAGCTTATGTTCTGCCCAAGCTCTATGTGAAGCTGCACTACTGTGTCAGCTGTGCCATCCACAGTAAGGTGGTGAGGAACCGCTCCTGTGAGGCCAGGAAAGACCGTACCCCACCACCCAGATTCAGGCCTGCTGTGAGTACCTTCTGCAGCAGTTTACTATCACATCTGTTTTGTGAAACTCGACTATAAGAATAGTCCTGTGGATCATTTGACAAGTGGTAGCAGGAAAAGTGTAACTAATAAAATAAGGACCTGAATTCAGGACAGCCATTAATGTTATTTGTAACACCTGTTTGAAGTCACATTGTCAAAGTGAGAAGGGTCCATTTCAGATAATAATCTTAAGTGTTTTTTTTTGTTGTTTTTTTTACAGGCCGGTGCACCAAGAGCTCCTCCAAAACCCATGTAAAGCAGAATCTAAGGATGCTGTACACTTGAAGAATAAACTAAAAATTCTTTAAAAAAACTTGAATGTGTGATGCTTATTAACAGTGTGTGTGTGGTGTAGCTTTAGAGAAGAAAAGCCTGTCAAGTATTTTTTATTTGGAATAGACTTTTCTTACAGTACAAAACTTACAGTAGTTTAAGATCAAATTACGCAAATGCATAATTACATATGATACATTTAAAAAGGCTCTGCAGTTATTTAAAGCGATATCAGACCATTTACAGGAGTGGGGAAGTTAACAAAGAAGGTAAAACTGAAGGGAACAAACAGTGCAAAAAGGAAAACATTTGAACAAAATACCACAAAACAAGTGTCTCTTCTGAAGTTTATAGCTCTCTTGAACTGGGATTAAACAGTTGACTTTTCAGTAAACAAAGGTGGCCGGGGTGTAAGTTGAGGCGCAAACAGCATTGGTACCACATGCATCAGGTTTAGAAGCACATTACTGTCTAGTGTTGCAAAAATTACACGCAAACTCAACTTGTGAAAGGAGGACACATTTCCTCAGATGGTAAAATGTGCTCATTTTTTT